>JAAAYG020053092.1:0-10943 GCA_009936455.2 Tomocerus minor
GTGCTAACAGACGGACGTACGTACGTACGTTCGGACAGAATGTGTGATTCCATAAGCTCTTCTAGGGCGAGCTAAAACGGATACAATCAAATCCAATGAAAGGATTTGTAAGTCTGTTACATTGTAATAAAATCAACGCTCATTTCAATTTATATTATGCGTACAGTGTTTGTATGAAATTGAAGGCACCGTAAAATGAGAAATACAATCATCCTTAATTCACATAAGACTCAAATATAGTACAATTGCCAATGGATTGTTCCATTGTACCGTACATCCAATAAATATTTTCTTGCTTTCTAAAATAGTATTATTTATTTCACTTCAGTTTTTGGTGAATATAATGTGTCTCTATGCACTAGACTGCTATCAAACGTAATTGGACAAGTTTTGTTCATCAGCTACAAGTATATGTAATAAATTTGTGCGTCAAAATTCTTAAATTATAATTACATTGACCTATTTAGACAAGTACTATAACAATTTGGTCAAACAAGAGTAGGTACCTAATCAGTATTGATTAGGTGTTAGTTTGAATAATGGACAAAATGTCTCTCGTTAATTAATACAATTTGAGAACTCGATTTGTTCGAAATCTTGTGCTTATATATTTTTTTGGAATAATCCATAAAGGGTAAATTATAATATATAAAATATGTATGCCCAAGCTTTGTTACAGTTAATTGCAATTCATCGAATTAAAAATAAAACCAAGTTGCCACAGAAAAGAATATGAATTTAAACTAAACAAAATAATGATGCTCTTATTAATATGATACCGACAGACAGACAAACACGCCAAGGAACCATTCCTACCTAACTATAGTACTTGACGATGCATCTCTTACATTTCCCAATAAAACCTAATGAGGTCCTTATGTTTATTTGAATGGAATAGAATTTCAGTCAAAAAATCTAGGAACTACGAGCGTTTTTTCAAAGATTTTCCACTCAATAGCGTTCAGTTTTGGGTTTTGAGTTTTGTAATCATTTGATTCTTTCATATCGAAGAGGTAGGGTCGATTATTTTTGGCTTGATGGTACTTCAAAGTCTCAAGTAGTCCATGACTAAATGACTGTTCATTGGGCTATTCCGATCCCCTTACTGGATTTAACTCTCAAAGGAGACATAACAAGCATCACTAAAACATAGTTTGTAATATATTTTGAAACCCAAAGTAGAGTTTATGTTACTCCAGCCAAGATTCACATATCAAACGTAGGAAGAAATAAAATACTTTACACCTCCTTTAATACCATTCAAGCTTTATTGTATAGATTTATAATATATTATAGTGGAAATGCGCTCAGGAAAGTCTACATAGATATGTCCAGGAATTCATTTCCTGCAAACATGTGTAATGCAACTTTCTTTATTGATTAGATTCCTTGCAGGCTCTAAGGTCTAACGTGTTAACGATTTGACGAACCTTGAAGTCAGGAAATGCATCTTTCTGGTTTCGCCAAAATAATGGCTATCTGTAAATTCTCAGGTTATCCAAGTGGAATTAATTAAATAATCCCAAAATAGCATCAAGGCCATTACAACGTGCAAACCAAACTTTTCTTTATGCATTCAGAGGTGTGTCTCTTCATTGGAAATGCACATTCGCTTTTTCTTATAAATGACACGATGACACTTCAATATCTCATGCATTTGTTTGCTTTGGGATTAGTCATCGTCTCTCCAGGAATTACCGTTGCGGCATCAGTATGCCAAAAAGACAATTCCAACACTGATTTTTTTAACGACAGGATGCCATTCTTGCATTCTTCTAACCCGTCCTTTTTCGGAAGTGAAAAACTCCTTGGAAGCTCCCCCTTGCACTTGCGATTATTAATAATTAATAACTACGTAGTCACAATTGTACTTCTCTCAGAACCACGTCAATTACCTAGCTATGATGCAGTCTTTATGTGATGCAGAAATCTTCGTAATTAATATAATGTAATTATTATGCAGCGGTAGGCGGAATTATAAGAATGCCTTGAAGTTCTGTCTGTGTATCTTTATATATATATATATATATGTGTGTGTATGTATGTATCTATCTATTTGAGCCCATTTTTTTTATATTTGTAGTCAATTTTTTTAAATTCTGTTTTCAATATTAAGTCTTTCAATAAGAAAATCCAGAAAAATGGATAAAAATTGCGCCACCCTCTCCACCCGCTACCCCTCTCACTTTTCTTAAAATTCAACTTTTTTGAATTCTGTTTTCAATATTGAGTCATCTATACTCTCAATACCAAAATCCAGAAAAATGGAAGAAATCACCCCAACATTTCCGTCCCCTACCCCGCCCACTTTTCTTAAAATTCAAATTTTTTTGAATTCCGTTTTCAGTATTGAGTCATCTATACTCTCAATAACAAATTCCAGAAAAATGGACAATATTGCACCACTCTCTCCACCCCATCCCTTTTATATGTAAATAAATTACCGCTACATTGCTACACTGTTTACAACAGTTTATTGAGTCGAAATACTGCAAGTAACTCCCAGGTTAGACATTGCATTCGAGCGTTAACGGAAAATCTGTGACCTACAATACCGAGAAGACTGAAATGCTTGCCAATACTGGATGACTGTCTGCTTGGCATTACTAATGGAAACGCCACTTCTCCGTTATCCATGCTTAGTAGCTAATCGCGAAATTCGAGGCTATATTCCAGGAACTGTAGCATTGTACAACATAATAGATGAAAGGATCACAGGTGAAAATCTGGAAATGAAATATTCTATTTACATATACGCTTTTTTCCTAGATTGTGTACTGTAATCCATTGTGTAGGTGGTACGCAATGAATTACAATAAAGGAAATATACTACACAAATGACGATATATTGTATTTTCACTCAATCATTTACAAAAATTGGGTAACTCAACAAGATATTCCAATTTACAATGCAACACTGATGAAATAATTCAAGGCTCATCCTTGAAATCACATTGGAGTACCTAAATGAAGTTGTACTTCAGAAGGAACTCAACAAACTACAATTGATTTAATTCAGCTATCAAATATCCATGACATAAAAATTGATTTAAAATACTAAGAAAGTAGTAACTTTCTCCTTCTCTCTAAACCTATTGGACATCGAAAAATCAGGAAGTGACTAACAGTTTCTTTTAAAACTTAACTATTTTCTAGGGCATAACTTAATTTCAATCCCTGTCATTGTTAATATCCTCCAAATCAGAAATACAGTGAAACCTGAGAAATGAGCATTTGTATTGCGTCTCGAGGATGTACGATATGTAGTAGCATTGAGAAATAAATCTGCAGAGGTAGTTGTTTGGTCGGGAGTGGCAATGCGTGTAGGAGTTTTTAGTTTCACTGGATTTCCTAAAGAGATTTCATGGTGCTTTGCAAGTAATCCCCTGTCGTGCCTTTCCTTATACTGAACGACAATGAATAGTTACTGTCATTGAACTACCTGAACTGTGTGTACAAAAAGTGTCTACATAACAATGATACCCAAAGCAGGTGGCAGGTGTACATGATATTCTTCCTGTCGCCGAAGAAAACAAAAAGAAGAGACGAAGACAAGGATTGAGTAGGATTATACCCTCCCCTTAGATATATGAAAGGAGGAAATATTTGCATGGAGCGAATTGTAGTTCATGATGTTCGCAGATACTAACAGATACAGAACTGAGAACACTTATGTTCCCCAACTCAACTTACATTACCGTCTAAATGACATTTTCTATTCAGGTGGCTTAGGAATGGAATCGAACAAAAATATCTGTGTAGGTAGATGACGCAGTTTTGGAATTCCATACACAAAAATATCTTTAAAAGCCCACTAAACCTAAAAGCTTTCATTCTTTATTATTGATTCATCATATCACTACTGCCAAATCCGTTTAGGACTCTTCGGCTCAGACTTTTTACCGCCCCCGTGGAATGACACAGAGTCAGTTCTAGAGTAGGCACAGCGCTATGATGAATTACGATTCTACTGCGGTAACTTTTTATTTCTGAGAGAAATTCATCCCATTTTCCCTGAAGAAGCCAAAATTCCGAGATGCTCTGGAATTTATTGGAATCCTTAATTTTCATTATTCAAGAATTTCGTGCATTTTCAACTCATTAAAAATATGAAATCGAAAGGCATGGGATTAATGTACTTGGCGTAGTGGGGAATTTTCTCAGTGCTATAATTTTTTTCTGCTAGGGTTAAACTGCTTTGTGTTAGAACTGAAAAGGGTTAAAGAAGAAGCGAATAAGGTAAAACGGCTACGTGGTATAATACATTGTTACTTAAATTTTTATTGTTTTTGCTATACTGTTGATAAAAAGAATTTAGTCACAGTAAACCCGAGTATAAAGTCGGCACACCATAAAAGATTTTTTGTTGCCGCATGCCGTAAATGCCGTAAATGCCGTAAAAGCCGTAAATGCCGTAAATGCCGTAAATGCCGTAAATGCCGTAAATGCCGTAAATGCCGTAAATGCCGTAAATGCCGTAAAAGCCGTAAATATATGATGTATGTATATATAATTTACATACGTACATATATTTACGGCTTTTACGGCATTTGCGACATGCCGCAATTAAAAATCGTGCGGTATTTACGGCAATAAACGGCAGGCGGCATATACGGCACACTCGATACTCTGCAGCAAACATAAATTAGCTATTAAACGTAAATAGACGAAACAACCAGTAAATAGGTAAGTACATAATTATTAGTTATGTATGGATACAAAGTCACATACATCATACATCTATACTTACAGTTCTATATGCATTGTAACTAATGAACAGACAAATGGAAGATTTTAATGCTGATCACTTCTAGCCCTAAGTACTTTAGCCCTTTTCAATTCTAACAACAAGCAGTTTAACAATTTTCACTTCTAGCCCTAAGCAGTTTAACCCATTGCAATTCTTACGCCAAGCAATTCAAAGCAATCAACAGGGAATTATACAATAAGCACTCAATGTTAATGAAGTGGTACGGATACCTACATATTAAATTTAAAAAAGAATCTACTAGCTTTATCAGATACTAGATGGTACGCTTTTAGTTAATCAATATTTAAAATAATTATATTGAATTCTGAATGTGTGTGAATATGGAAAGGACACTACTTACTTTTGTACACAATTAATGCTCAAAAGCGATTTATGAGTCATAATTAATGCTATAAAAGTTGTACTGGTGTAGATGTATCTTGGTTTTTGTGGTAGCGGCCTTGGACACAGCTTTCATGACAGCTTTTTCTCAGAAACGCTGTTCAGAGCGCTGTGCAGGATACAAAATCGGATGTCGATGGCGTTTAGGTCAATACACCGTATGGGGGTGCACAGTTCACCTAATATCCCCTAGTTCGAAGCAAAAAAGAGCAAAAGTGTGTACGACAGATATAACTGGCATTTGTAGCTCATTAAAATGTATGTGTCACTGTATTTGAAAGTATTTTTACTGGTATATTGCTATTATTAGCGGTAAAGTAAATGTGATTGTGTTGCATGCTGATAGATTTTTCCATTGATAGTCAAAAACGAACTTGGTAAAAGAATGTGGTTGTCGACCAACACATAATGTATCAAGTTTCGTTGTCTACGTACATGAAAAGTTGGACGTAAAACAAGCTTTATAGCAATTGGATTCGTGTCTGCAGAACCCATCATTCACTTTGTGGCATCGCACGAAGTGAAATGCCCAGAAAGCATTTATAAATACCTAGAATTACAACTAAGCGTTCCAAAGGCAGATTTCAGATTAGAAACCCATCACCCTAATACTGCCTAAGTACATAGAAGCTAAGTGGTGGTCTAACATTTCCTACAAAGGACACACAAATGCAATAAACTTAATTGATGACAGTAAAGAACTTCGTCGAATAGCATCTGCTAAACACTGTCAATTGCTTAAAGGGAATGGCCCAGCACAAAGAAAGTCCAATTAAAGGTGCGCATTATGGAAATTGATAGCTACCCACTGTAAGTAATTCACCACGAGCGGTGGTCGAGATCTTGGCAATTCCAGAGTGGCAGACGCACAGGACAATTAGCAATACAAATGTGCAAATCTATTTTTGTAGCAGACAGGACACATAATATAAGACAGAGTGAGCCATTACTACATTGTTACATATTGGTCCATTAATTCTTAAAAATATATACTATGCATGATTAATGTCGCATTTTGCTTAAAATGTACTTTTTTGTAGTTTTAGCTCGCCCTTGGGGAGCTTATGGAATCACACATTCTGTCCGAACGTTCGTACGTCTGTCTGTTAGCAGTTAGCACGATAAGTCTCGAACGCATCAACGAAAGTGAACCAAACTATGCATAGACATTGCTTATGGGCCCTTGACGAACTCTATTCAAAATGGGTGCAATCGGTCCACAGGTTACCGAGATAACAAGCGCTCAGTTTTTGTTCATTTTAAAATTCAATGTATAAAAAGATAAGTCAAAATAACGATTGTGCTTCTAATAAATGGTTTGATAGGTAGTATAAAAATATTGATACCGCTTCTACCTAAAAATGAATTTTATAGTGAAAGAAATTGTTATGGAAATCTTATCGCTTCTATGCATGCATTATTTCCTGTAGTATAAAAAGAAAAACACTGCTTCTACTATAGACACTTTATAATTCCTATTGCTTCCATTAAATGTTACATATTTTGGGGGCATAAAATATAGATTACTGCTTCAATTAGATATAAATTGTTAGCACATTATTCTCTGATACTGCTTATATCTAACATTGAATTTATAGTGAAATCAATTATTATGGAAAACTAAGTCCTTCTATGCATCCACAATCCTATTATATTGACCAAAGTTTTTTATAATTTATCTCAGCTTATATGCAAGCGTCAAAATGCTTTGATTTGATATGTACGCTATTGAGTTGACTGTTGAAACCACCTATTTTGCCACACACAGACTTGGCAGAGCAATCCAAATTTTACTCGATTACTGGATATATTGCAAAGTCATTGCTTTTGGGATTTTGTCACATTCATGGCTGGCCATGGCAATTGAGAAAATTACAGTCTCTGATTCCTACATTAGTAACCGCATAGCGACAAACTCAGAACTTATTAAAATTATCATAAGTAACCATATACGAAGTCCAATATTTGCACATTTTTCTTCATATTATTGGAACAGGTACATAAAGAGGATAATGACAACCGGAAAAATAAGACATAATGTTAAGAGTTATATGATGGTAGCTATTACCATTCTATTTTGTGCTGTAAAAAGCAATAACAGGCACTTACGGTAAAACAGTCCGTGATGCATGACAAGTTAACTCGGTGAATTGCAAACTATTGTTAATAGGTTGATCGGTTAGTGTTGTGTTTCTTTTAAGCTAAATTGGAAATATATGTTGGGTTTAGGAAACAGACACAATTGTGAACATGCATCATCCGTTTCAAACATCCTCATGCAAAACGGAAATTCTATTTTGCACTCAACGCAGTTCTATAGGTACACAGTTGTAGACACTCCTGTTTCACTTCCTAGCCAACTCGAAACGAATTACTTCTTCCTCAGAGGTAATCAAATCTAAACACATTCTGCAGCACACCTCGTCTCCCAGCCATAAATAGCTCAATCCAAAACACTACCGGTTCATATTTCCCATTTCACAACACTAGTGGAATTTTTTGTTCCGGAAACACACTTTTTTGAGATTTAATTTTTTTTATTCCCAAATAACTTTTAATAAATAGCCAAATCAAATATTTCTGCATAAATAAACTTAAAACACACAGACTGATAATTTTTGACAAGGGAAACGAACTAGGGTTTTTTTGATTCGCTCAAGCTTTGAATATTCTATGATAACTTTGTTTAACTGTATATTACTGTCCAAGGTCCGAACAGTAATCTAAAATCAAAACAAACTTTAAAAGGTCAGTTCATTTTCTAAAGAAGAATGCTGTCGCTCTACAACGTTTGTAATGGAAGTAACTTCTACTAACACTCCGTTAGTATTATACTATCAATGATGATGACAAAGGTCGTCGTCATACAATTTGTATTCAAATATCGTACAGACTTGACTTGAAGAAATGGTTTGTACTTTGCATACGGAAATCCCTCCAACCAATGGCGCCGTCTTGGTTCTTTCCAGTTCTGGACAAATAATGACTAAGAGTTTTTAGTAGGTACTATTTCCATTTGAAAGGATACTATGAACTCATTGAGTCTTCTTTTAAACAGTCGTAAAAACCGGATTTTGCTAATGGTTAGCCTTGTAGGAAATGTGTTTGAATTCTGTTCTAGGTGCATATAGCCATCATAAAGTAGTGTACTAGTCCTGTGCCTTAAGTCTTTCAAAGCTTGGTGGTTATTAAGTACCGGAACGGGACTTGTGCGAATGAACAATCTTACCGTCTGTCTGTACATGTAATGAATAACGACATGAAAATTTTTATTTTTTCCTAATTTCTTCCAAATAATTGTTTTTCATAATTCCTGGAAAGTTTATTTTTATAATTTCTAGAATAATTTTTCATAATTTCTTTAATAATTATAAGTAATATAAATAATTAATTTTTTTAATTCTTGGAATATTTGTAATGATTCCTGGAATATTAATTATTTATGTATAATCAATTTCTCTTTTGCACTAGTTCATCTTACCGGTACTTATCCCCCTTTTGAAAAGGGTTCATTTATTACGTGCATCATTTGCCATTTTTGTTTTGCCAGATGAACTGCTAAGATATCTGGGTTTTGTGTAAGAAATGTATATGCATATGTGTAAATTAGAAGTATCGATGGTTAATCGCATCTAAACAAGTCAAAATAAATCAGCAGCCTTGAGAAAGCTCAAAAATGATATTTGATTGTTATTAATCAAAGCCAAACTCCATTTGTTTCGTGCCATATAGCTGCATAGATTCGTAATCAGGTTTAAGCTCCGAGTCAGATCTCCCTTAGTAAATAAATGTCCTGACAAATACTCTCCAATTTCAGAGGCTCATGAAAAAGGGAAAAAGTTTTCTTATGAACGAATCCACTCTTATTGTATTCAGGATGCATTTGACACACATGCACATGTTGTCGAGTGAGAGTGAGTGGGTACAATAGTACAATACATGTGGACACAGTGTGGCATGACTTTTAGTTGCACTTGTTGTAAATCAGTCGAGAAAGAAATTCCATATCCTCATCTCTAAGCTTCTAACTTCAGGCGTTGCAACCGTCTTCAGGTGACGTTACTTTTCACTTCATTCACCATTGCCCATTTGCAGTTTACTTTACAAAATATCCAATACTATGAGTTATATTCAGAAACTTTAGAGGCTGACTGGTTGGACTGGTTATGAGAACAAACTTCTAGTGCCTTTCAGGTTGCTGGTGCGTAGTTTTGTCTAAAACTTATTGAGACGTGTTCTGTACATAAATAGATCATACTTTATGAATAAACTAGTTTGAAAGTAACAAAGTTCTAACAAATCATCTCTGTTTTCAGATGAGTTAACAATAAACAATCGATTGATTTTGCAGATCGAAAAAATAATGTCCGCGAAAAACAAAACAATTGGCAAATAAAAATTGTAGCAAAGTAATGTGCTCTGTCAGTAATTTCCCACAAATATGCTATTTATTTCTTCATCCTTATGCCGATTGCTTATGAGCTTCAATATTTTAAAGGATTTAAAATATTATTCTTATTTAATATGGACTCCTCGAAACTGTCTAAATACCAAAATATACGATACTAATATCTATCATCTTCATCACTGTCCATCCATGGTTGAATAATAAATACAATACGTGCCCAGAGTCCTTTGTTTATAATATCCAGTGCTGTTTTACTGTTTATTATTATACTAATTCGTGTAACACAATAATATAAAATTTATTGTGTACGTATTCAACAAAATTAGTCCAAAGAGTATTAAGTAAATTATTGTGTGATATCTATATAATTTCCAACTTCGAGAAAACATGGTAAGCAAGCCTTAAATATAATCCTTGACACTCCTTGTGCTTCGACAGAAGAAGGATGGCTAATCTTTCTAGGCTGTCAGCTGAATGAGCACTGTCAATATTTCTTTCATTACCATTTATGGGTTAATTTGGACAACTAAAGCAAAAAAAGGTGCCAAATATGCTACACAGCGACACCGTTAACACAAACAATATGCAAGTAAAAAATTCGAAGGAGGTAAAGTTGTTGAAAGTTGAAATGCTGTACTAAACAATAGCAAATATTTATCTCCCATGCGCAATGGCTGCAACATTCAATGACTAGGAATGAATAAACCAGACGCAACAATATGAAGGGTCGAATTCAATTAGGTCCTCCAATTAATTTTATGTTGCTTTGTTAATTTCTTTTATTTTATAGGATTTAATCTTATTACTATAATTTTCAGTAATGGGAGAATGGGGTATGCATTACCGTATTAAAAGATTGTCATGATTTGTGATTTCCATGATTTTACATTTTGAAATAATTTATTATGTACAACATATTCTCCATAAAAACTTTACTTAGCGAAGAAGATCTCGCGAGCAAGTCCAGAGCTGGTATTAATTGGAAATTAGGAAAATTTCTAAGCCTTTTCTGGGGGAAATCTCCAAGTTGATACACTCAGATTCTCCGCCCCCTCCAACAACTTTCAGCTCTGTTTGGTTAGCCCGTTTGAACTTTCCGGAAAACTCCAAACTGCTCTAAAGGCCTAGGTTACAGTCATTCTGCAGCTGGAAGGGTGAAAGTAACGTAAGAATATTTTTAAACATTGCCGGAATATTAAATTTGTATATACGCATTCCAGTCGTAGTTCAGTTGCCCAAGATGCAATAACGATCCGTATTAAATATTCCTTAATAGCCCAGGAAAAACAGAGTGCGGGAAACTACAGTAAATCCGAACGGGTAAAATTACTCTGATCCCAGTGGGTAATGGCAGACTGACCCACATGGGTTAGCGCTACAAAA
>JAAAYG020053136.1:0-43657 GCA_009936455.2 Tomocerus minor
CCTTTGCATGCCGTAAAAATCTATTATTATTAACCTAGAGGTAGCACTCATAAAAAGAGCAAAACCAAAGGGTTACACTAAATACAAACAATAAAAAAGAGAAAATAATATTTTTGGAGACAAAAAAATCGGAAGTAATACTGAAAAGATTTGATCTTACTTATTATTAATTCTCGTTGCTATTATAAAATATTATATACCAAAAACAGATGGACCGGGTATCAGCGAATCTGAAGTGGTAAAGTATGACAACCATCCTGATTGAATGTGTTGAAGCGATTATTATTGTGCAGCATCTTGGGTTACTAAGAATTAGTGGAATAATAATCTAGTGGAATGTAGAATTAAGGAAATCCTGGAAATACTTAAGAGGAATCATAAAATTTAGACACAGGCCTCTGTGTTCTTTAAGACATTTTGAACTTGGTTTAGTTATCACGAGCATATAATATTGTAGGGATCAGCTCCCACATTTCCATTTCCTCGCAATTTTCAGTCTCATTCTCATAGGTATGCAATGCATTCATATCTAGTGGGAATCGTCCTGTATTGAATTCACGCATGCTATTGCTATTGAATGCAATTATTAAATGTATCTTCATTGTCAGTGAAGCTTGAACGAGCAATAAAGGTAATAAAATAAATAAAAGGAGCAATGCAATATGTTTGACAGTGCGTTTTATAAGGTTTATAGGTATCCGTGTAAGCTTTTATGTTCTTATTTACATAAAGAACAGTATTTTGAAAGACATTAATGCATGAGACTAAAAGTAAAACAAGACACTCGCAATTTATAACCATGATGTGTATGATTCTGTTTTCTCATGTAATCAATTCGTTTGAAGAGATAGAAGAATGTGTCGTAAAATATTAATATATGATAAGCAAGTGGCTGTAATAATGAAGAGAACATGGCTACATACACATGTCTCTTGCTTAAGTATCTCCTTAGAATTGGCATACATTTGTGAGGAGAACATAGGTTCGGAGAGTTAACTAGAGAAGTACATTAAGTTCCAATAAAATTGATTCATAGCATTATATAATGATAACATGAATAAAATCATCACATAAGGTAAATAATTCACCTGCCTACAGGTTCACTTAGCTCACTACAACTCTACAGTATAACGGATATAAAAACTTGAATGTTGGCGTTTTTTTCACTGATAATTCACAAGTAGCGTAAAATAAAGGTACAGACAGTCCTGGTTCATTAGGTATCCCATTTTCTACAATATATTGCAATAGTGCTTTGAAACTAATGCACACATAACTTAAATGCCTGGCTCGGCTTCCGTCACTCTAATCCAATCTACCGGTACAATTGATGGAGGATTGCAAATTAAATTTCTATGTACTTACTTGTATGTATGCCTCATTGTACGTATACATACATTCACTCTGAATTAAAAACGAAATGTACACAATGCTCAACATTGTAGTGTAATAGCATAATATTGTCAGTTATAGAGAAGTGTACGAGTTTTACAACGTCGGATGGAAAATGGGATTCCACCTACAACAAAAGTACTGCTTGGTTTCATGTCGAGCGACAATACAATCTCATGTATAATAACATACAAAGAAATAATGAGGATAATAATGTGAGCTGTTTGTGATAGCTAAGAGAAGCTACTCTCTTTACTTTTATAGTTAATTTAATGGAGGAGAGATTACGACAGGACATGAGCTACATATTACTATTCTCCTCCTATATGTAAACTCAAACCCAGTATACAACAATAGTTAAGTTGACTCTATTTCACCTGTATGTCTACCTCACTCTTTTACTCATACATTCTCTGAAAAACAATTGTTTAAATTCTGTATATTTTTCAGGACGTAGCTACACAAAGCACACGAAGCTTCATTTATAGTTCAACGCAACAGTTTTGTCTTCCTTTTACATTATAAATGACTAATGACATCTGCTCATTCCCATTAAGTTCTGTTAGTGCAATTACATACCAGTCTCTGTTTAACATCTTCAGTTTGATTTTATTTTAGAGAGAAAAGCAGTGGAATGGAAAATGTCATGCATTAAAATTACTCTGTTCGAGTTCGATGCGAATTCGCACAGAGTTTTGTTTTTATGAAAGGTAGGGCAGCCCACGCTAAAACACTGCTATCTATATACAGTCAAAATGCTAAATGCATTTATAATGTGCAACTAAGGATATCTGTATCGCTTATGTTTTACGAGGGAGGTGCTTTTCTTTCGTGGGATTTGCTAGATGAGTGAACTTTGTGACATACATAACGCATATTATATGCACACTGCAGTTCTTTTACTATATTTATTAGGAGGCAGACGTAGCTTTATAAAGATGATTTTCCATAGCATGCTAAACACAGTCTGGCAGTTTAGTTTCGCTTTGTTTAGGTTACGGGATGAAACGGTTATCCTAATTTGCAGCCGTGCGGCGGCTTGAACTCAAAGTGCAATCCCAAACAACGCTTACAGAAAAGGATAATCAGAAAATCTTGAATCTCTTGCACTTGCCTCCCTTCTCTGCATTGAAACTTTTATTCTTTGGGCTAGGCCGCTACCACCACCACAAAACATTGGATAATATTATCCCTTACTTTATTGTCTATTTATTCTAAGGTCAGTAGCATTGCATTCGTCAGATTGTTTGTAGAAATCACTAAAATCATACGATGGTGAACTATCAACAGGCAGATCTCTTTTAGCGTTAAAAATTTCTACAATTAATTCAAGTCAACAACGAAGGCGGATATAGTTCATCCAACAGTACCTGTTATGCATCGCGCATATCACTAAATTCGTTCCTTTTCTATTTCTCTCACAATAATTATACAATTTTATTTAGGAAATCATAACATGCATTACCGACTGTAAATTGTTTATTTAAATTCTCCATTTTGAGACTGAAAGATGCAAGTATACTTTTAATTATTCTGTGGACAAGTTTGATTTAGTTGCCTACAACCTACAGAGATACAGAAGAATAATAAACTTATTGACATAAATAAATAAAGTTAGAGATTCCGAATCAGAAAATAATTTTTCGACAATTATTATTATTTTAGAAGCACTTTTTAGCACGAAATATTTCGACTTCCCAATTTTTTCCTGAAGGTTTTACAATAGTTGGTATGTAGAAACTGTTGTGTATCAAGCCATTTAATACGCTAAATGTAGTAGTTGGGTCTATTAATGCTATGATTACTAACTAACTAGAAGAAAGTTATAAACCACGCTGCTATTAGCAAAGTATAACTAGTGTAAAGAGTGTTAACCAAAACCATAATATTTGCACAATGGTTTATTTGTTCAATTAATGATGATTGATGTCTATACAGCACGTAACATGTAATAAAAAGTATAATTTGGACAACAAGGAACTTATCAATAGGAAATACTGAGCATTTTCCATTAAGTTTCTATTTAAGACTCGAGAATTGGTTTTATCATAAAAAATTATGAATTAGCCTAGAGAGAGTAGATTTTAATTTAAAACAAAATTAAAGCAAACCCCAATTACTAATTTCCAAACGGGCTATCATGGGTAGAAAGAATATTCTAAAAACAATTATTTATGAGTCTGAGCTCACGAGGAACATGAAATGAATAGATTTTCTCTTGATTAGTAAAATAGAGAGATATATTTCATAGAGCAGACACCAATAATAATGTCAATATTATGTGGTTTATTAAATTGCATAACTTTTCCTAAGTGAAGATAGTACCAAAAATGTGCATTTCATTTTCTGTCGGTAAACAAATGGGATAACATGACTAGTATAAAGGATATGAAAAGACACAAAAATAGAGTAAATATTTGTTTAGCTCAGTGTTTGAAGGGATTTGAAAATGACGAAGAGGAAATGAGAAGAGAATTTATTTTGGTAGAGTTGCATAGAGCTATTAGGAGAAGATGCGTCTTGTTTAGCAGAATGACGAAATGAAATCCATTTTCCCTAAGAAGGCAACCAAAGCAAATGCAAGGGAGGAAGAGGTGACCCCGTGGTGATAGGCACAGAGTGATACGTTTACCTGGCTGGCATGGCACGGCATGAGCAAGGGAAGTTTCTACGTAATAGACTGTAGTTACTCTGTAGGAGAAGAAATACACAGGGGATTTGAGAATAGCCTCCAGTCATTCATTGTCAAGGCGAGAAGAGAGAAGATAGTTAGTTAGGTGCAATGATTATACTCACTAGCATCCTATAGAGTAGACTAGACGAGTATAACGATATGCAGATAAGCGTGTTGATTGTGTTGAGCACGTAGGTATAATATATCCCTATGTGCTGGTACATAATTTCCATCCATCCACACAATAAACAATATCCTATCCTCTAAATGACTCAACAACATTAGAATATCTGCACAAGAGAAATTTTAAGGGCGCTGTCGTGTCGATGATGCTTTTAACAACTAACTAATCACTCACATCATGCCACTAACATTTCTATGTATATGCAACAGTGAAACAAAAAACCTTTGGTTTCATTCTGTGTCATGTCACATCATATTCCTACAATTTACCTGCACACTGAATCTGTAATTTAAAAATTAACATAGACACACACACTCTGTACGCATTCAGAGTTTCCTAAACTAGCCACAACTTATTTAGTCAGTCTATTGGCAGACACACTAATGAAAGTGGAGCCAAATCGTGCTTTGGATATCCGAGCCATACATACATCCATAATAACGAAATTATTGCGAGCCAAAGCAAATGGCAAAGGGGGAAGGAAGAAAACAATAACAGCAATAATGCGTATCTATCTATTCCATCTATTGCAAGATAACAACTTATACATAATACAACTAATTTATCACGAGACAAGAAAATGCTCACAGATGAATTGAAAGCTGATCTTCAGAAAGGATATGCAAATGTAACGATACATTCGTGTAAGTAGTACACATGGAGTTGAGTGCAATGCAATGGCTAAAATAAAATGATCGTTACGTGTCCATACATGTAATTCCCTATCAATATTTTACACATCTCTCTGTTCTATATGCTCATGGTGAGCCAAGGAAATTCACTATCATCAAAACTCTAGCTTCAACAAGAATTATGACGATGTCACCTCCTCTGGCACGACTTGGACATTCACTCCATTTGCTTAAACTGTACAACTAGCAACGAACGAACCCCTTCCTTTCCTATTCATCTTTATATCTTCACTTATATCTGCAATATCTCTTGCATTTACTGTTATAAAATACATAATCTCTGTACATGTCGTTTATTCTAGCTATTTCGTTGGTGAAAGTCAATTCTGTATGCATTTGACATGTGGATACAGTTATATACACTCACCTATTATTCAACGATAATTGCCAAAATTGTTGTGCTGGGGTTTGTGTATACCAGAGTACATTCAACTACATATTATCCTCGTGATTATGTATTCTTTATTATAGTATTACACATTTCGCACCTCAAACTATTATGTATGTGTATGTATTGTGCTTGGTTTCCGTCCTGTTCCTCTATGCAGAATTAACAAGCAGATTTACACAAAAGTTTTCGATTGTGCCACCACAAATTTCGCGAGTGGCAAAATGCATTTGAATGAATAACTTTTTTTTTCGATTGAAACTGCTAGTGGTGTTAGTAATGACTTTAGTCGATTTAATATGTGTATCCTTCCTTGATATTTTAATTAACTTTATGTATACAATTTAGGCTGTGCTTGTCACTGTTCCCTATTAGATTAATCAATTTACTCAGATCATGTAATTATTGGCTACATAAAAAGTTAGTCATTATCATTACTGAGCGGGGGAATGCGTACAGAATGAATAATAGTGTCAGACTAGCAAATTAGTGTCGAAATTTTCAATTTGATGACTACACTGGATTGTTTTTGCGTTTTCTTATCGACATTTCTAGTTTCTTTTGCTATGCTTTAATCTAGATGTGCACGCTAAGTACGTTCTGCACGTTTTCAGAGGAACAAAAAATATCGAAAAGATCTGTATCACTCACATATGCGTAATAAAGGCAGTGTGTTTATAAGACATTATTCTTGCGTTTTGTTTTGTGTGTGCATACATACCGGTCTTGTTACATTCACTAAGCACTTAATATACTTGCATGATCCTTTGGTGTGTAAATACTAATTTTATATATTATATAGGATTTGTATATTATAGACTAATATAAAAATGAATTTACAGATTTATATATGAAATATTAATAATTACTGCATTGTTAGAGAGCAAATGCCTTCAGGAGGCAGTGCAGCACAAGTATTTAAGTGTGTATGTGTACAGTAGAACAATGCAAGCTTGTACGTAATAATTATCGTGATATTTAGAAGTGGATTCCAAATAACTACGCACTTTCTCGCAATTGCGTTCCTGTTCATATGCAATTTAATGTCGACGTAGTAAATTAAATGTGCTTGCTGTCCTATGAAATCATACGTTATCCTAAGAAATAATAACAGTAGAGTCTATAAGCAAGTATCTATGTAAAATTACAGTATATCATTCAGTTCAGTTCAGTTGGATGCTATGATATCTGTAAACTTGAATTTGCACGGCAATTACCTAGCAAAGAGAAATGCACAGAAAGGAACAGATTTATTACATGTTGGCTTTTAGCAAAGAAACTTGGTAATTTGTAAGCTGCTGTGTATCTGTGTGCAGAATAAAGGTGTAAGATCATATCTAATAAGGAATGGTCTACATCAAAGGCTATATTATACCTACTACAACTACAGATATTATGAACTATACAGTTTCATAATCAGACGAACTGTAGAAAAATAGTAAAAATGAAAAGGCTATGTTCAAGCAATTACAGTAGTATAAAATAATATTGACACACAAAATCGTAATTTTTATTTATTATAACCTATCTCCTGTACTTTTATCCACACTAATAACCTAGTAATGAGCTAACAATTGAAAATCGATGCAATGAATTATGTATGCTATGTAATAACAGAAATTCTTATCTAAGACACTCACTGTCTTCTAATCGCATTAACAATTTACATTGTGTTAGCCACCTTGTTATGATTTGATATCTTTTTGAATGAGACTAGTGCGAAAAGTAATGCTAAGATCTCTTTCATTTTCATAGAGTAGAAAAATAGTGCTCGCATGCACTTTGAATGTAGTACTGATAAATATGTAGTACAACAGATAATCATGTAGCAAGATAAAAAGGAAATTATTTGGGGTTTCATGGTTTCGTTTGGGGTAGGTAGGACTTCGTGACCGGCATGGCTGGTGTGATGTGGTGTGGCTAAAGAAAAAGGCCACACCAAATATGAACAACAACGAAACAACATCATTTTGAATATTCCCAATCTGCAACGAAGTCTTTGACTATTTGCTAAATTGTATTTGCCTGTGGTGAAATCCCTTTCGCCTAATTTCTACCGAAATCTCCTGTGGCTTCTCTCCATTCATGCGAATAATAGTTGGCAATTATGTGTTGCACGACTCGATTCTAATTTCTATACTTTAAAAAGCACAGAGTGAACTCTCAGGTTATTGTCAAGCTATTTTTCAAACACACAACACAACCAAAGACAAAGTTTATTTTCTCTTGATCGTTAACGAATAAAAGATTATAACGACTCCTTCATTCTGCCAATACAAATGGATACAGCTATAACTCCTAATTTTTGCTAATATTATTTTCAACACACTAAACAAGTACACTGTCAGCCATTAGCCCTCACTATACTATACATAGTACTGATATTCTCTATATACATCTATAATATATTCTCTATATTCATCCATCTATCTCTACTATCACAAATTGATGGCTTTGTGAGGTTGAGGAAATTATCATGCCTAATTTATTTTTCCTACAATTTTTGCGAACTATAATAGATACCCAGGATCATTACTGAGAGCTGATGGCTGATGCTTTATGGTACTATGGCTAAATTACATAATTAACAATTTACTACACAAAAACTTCAGAATTACCTATAATACGTTTAGGGGATTATCATTTTATAAGAATTGTTAAGAAATATGGGACGTTTCTCAAATACAATACTTGATAAATTACATAGCACGAAATCATTATTTGTTTACATAACAGCACTTAGGTTGAAAAAAAGTTCATTTAAATTAGTAACCACATTAAAATCCATTTATAATTCCCTTTTCCAAAGAAAAAATAGTTTCAACAACCTACTCGTACGCTAATTTGCAACTATGTCTAACTACTTCCCTAATTTAATGCAAATTTTTCGGTCAAAAAAATTTAATTACAACCATATGCTAAAATAATTTTCCCTTTCATGTGAAAATGCAACTTTCAAATATGCTTACAATTGATACAGGAGTATATATAAACGTAAGCACACAGAGCTTTTTATTAGCACGTGTGTAGATATGTGAATACTTTCATTTGTAATTGTTGGTTGATTATGTGCAGTTGAACATTCGACTTTTTATGTCCCTTTGTTCCAGAATAATGAAAGAGCTTCTTTAGTACTATTGTTAGTTTAATACAGGTACGTGTATATTAAGAATATATTATACCAACAATCACGTGCATCTTAAGTGACAATAAAAACTTAAAGCTTCTTCTTCTGCCTTTTTTGTCTGCAGTCAATCAAATGAATGATGAGCATTTTATACACGAAAGAACTACAATCTGAAAAATATACAGTCATTGCTACAAGAAATTGGATACTGATATGTACGTGATTAAACAGTGTTATTCAGACCAAGATTTTTTACTTATATTGTAACTATTGTGTACTTTGGCTCTCCTGCTAGATTAACAAGAAAATTAATCACTGTGTATTCAATTCCTCGTTCGCTTCACACTAAAGCTGCAATAATATTAGCAGCTACTTCACAAAAAACAGCCATACATATGAATTATTCATGAAAAGAGACCATGGACTTGAATTAATTTACGTTTCGCGAATATATTTGATTTGCTTATACTTAGCTTCCTGCATAGTGACAAGAGTATTAAATCATTATAATTCTAAGATGGAAAGTAATCACATTGTCAATATCAATCTTCAGCATAATATTATAATAGCATATACATTGAAGCGTTGAAACCCAGTCTGGAAACATTTTAACTTGTTTCTTGACATCCCTGCTCTATCAACTGTGATGTAAATTAAATAATTCAGTACCTACATCGGTGAATTGCTCTTGTCGGCAATTTAAATATTTTTAATGTTGCTAATAATAATCTGCACATTATGGACTTAGTAGATATGGCTAATATATTTGTTGGAATATTGTACTGTATTTTCTGCAGTACGAATTTCTTAGATATAAAGGAATCAATAGAGCCCTCGGAGATTCTTATGGTTGGATAACAATAGCAATTCATACATGGAATCCAATGAGCTCATTATAATATTAGAGAAGTGCATGTCACAGTACGACATTATAATATATTATCCGTTTCCAGCCAATGAAACGCACGTAGCGTGAATAATGCAGTGTTCCAACAATGAACTTCAACGATTGCCGTAGGACAAAATGCAAATTCTTATCGAATAAATAAGTGTCTATAGATAAGTTCATATGAAGCATTAACATAAATATTAGGTACTTTAAGAGCAAAGTCGAGACTAAAAACTTTGTTAGCTTAACATTGAGAGCCAATGTAAAGGACCGTCTGCAGTTTGGCAGAACAGAGGGAAGAATCAGCCTTTGCTAAGGTACGTATTCATGCAATTGAAATAAATTGAAATCAATTGACGAAATTCAATTGAGCTGAACTCAAGTACAAATTTTTTTTCAAGAACTAATTTACATGCGGCGAAAGTAATAGCACTCTGTATACTTTGTTAGTATACTCGAGTAGTAGTGTGTGGATATCTTTGCAGTAGGTATCGCCAAATGGTACCTAATCCACTAATGTAATAGATTATTTGCAGATGCACGTATTTCATCAGCTGCATCTTTGTTTCTGATTCTTTATTCAACTCTTGTCCAGTTTGATCTGATATTACTACATTACATCCCTTTGTTAATCCAGGTTAGAAATAAAGATGGACAAAGAAGAGGTACCTAACATTAGTTGCTAATACCTAAAAGAATTCTTATATAGTATATAGGACACTTGGAATCATTTTGTAAAGTGCTAATGTAATGACAATGGGTAAAAAGAAAACACGTTAGTAACTAGAAGATGTTATTCTCCATTGTGAGCAATTATCAATTCCTAAGGCTTCATCAAACTCAAAGATGGCAAATCTTAAATTCGGACTGAAAGACCTTGAGAACCAGAGATGACTAGATCAGTTAGCGTTATAGATGCACAGGGAGCAGAACAGCTCTCTAACTTTACATCAAAAATTAATAACTAAACAACAATGAACAGGATTGAGGAGCATCTTATAATGCAAAGGTTATAGAACAATTCAACTATCAGTTAGTAAGTAACTAACCTAAAGATTTCTTATCTGAAGTATACAAGCTCTGCGAAGGTATACTTCAACATTAACTTCTGTATCTGTTTGCAACATCTTTGCGAAGAATCAACTACTATATTTATTTCTTCTCTTACACTATAGATGTACTACGTACGTACGTAATAATATTAAATACGTGGAATAAAATTATTTGAAAAAACTTGACATTGTATCTCATTCATGTACGCAGATACAGAGCAAGCTCGCAAACCATGAAGTACGAAATATCTACTTATATACAGTACAGTGCTCAGAATCTCCATTTTTTTACGTCTCTGCCAGCTTTGACTTTAGTAGTAGGTAACTTTACTACTACTACTGGACTGGGTAACCTTTTACACAAGCAGGTTATTAAATGCCAAATAAAAATAAAAATTCCCAAACTGCAAAGTAGGTAGCTGCTACGCTTTATATAAATCTATTAAAAAGTATATATCGCATCTTCATCTCACACAGCTAGACTTTGAGTAGACTTAAAAAAACGAGGAAAAAAGGTGCATGCTACAACTTTATATTACAGTCCGTTGCGTGAATAGAAATGGCATGGAGAAGAAGTGTGCAATTTAAAACTAGCCTCGCTTAACACTAAGTAAACTACATACAAAAGGTAACTATCAAGGTGAGTAGAGTTGACTTTGGTTGACTTTACATTCTAAGTTAGGGCTAGGCAACAATAAATTTATTTATTTTCTTCTCTAATCTCTAACTATCCATTTTGGATACAATTATCAATATACGATCATTGTAAATAGCGAAAACATCAGAATTAATGATAAATGCACATTAATTTATGTAATTCCCGAAAGCAAAACTAATGTACTATTGTATGAAATGGATAATATATTATTTAAGAATAAGTAATACATAATACAATTATGTTCGTAGGGTAAAACAGATTTTTAAGGTAACAAGTTAAAGAATACAGTGATGACTAATCACAGGGTTGTCGTGTCAGAAATTTTATTACAACATATTTGTTGTACATTGAAGTGCACCTGGTTTTAAATGTATTTCTGAGAAATTAGTGAGCTGTATTGTAACATTTTTCTAAGAATACTCAAAGTAGTGGTGTTCTTTAGAATGTACATGAAATAAATATATATTAGGTACTGAACAACAATGGTCTTAGGTGTGAGACATATGGTACTGGTACCAGTATTGCTAGTCAAGACTCTTTTGTTGATTAATTGAATAATAGCTTGAGGTATTAGAGTGAATGCTCGTCCGTTGCATACACAAGACACATAAATTAAACTTGCAGCTCTCTTTGGAAGAATTTAAAAAATTAGAAGAAAAACACAATAAGAAATGTAACAGGATAATGCAATTCAGATAGGAATATGTAGGATTCCTTGAAGGCATAAAATTAAGTTGGTAGTGAATGTACCTGAAGACTACTCATAGTATGTTGCATAATAAAAATATGGTTATCATAAATGGTTAACTACCATTATATCACTAACAATATATTTAACAGCTATGCATACAGATAGATACTGTGTACATAATGCAAGGATTTAAAAGTAGGATTATTAATAATATGATATCTACCGACTGGATGTGCAGTGAATTGTTTCAAATGCAGTTGTCGAAAGGAATCTGAGGATTTTGAGATGCAGATAGCTAGCTCTCTGGCATTGTAATTGACTTTACAGTATTGAATCAGAGATGTTGATGTCGGTTATGCTTTGCAGATTACACAAAAAGGAAGTTGCCTGTCATTTCCGACTTTGTCTGTGGGGATGGGAACTGAGAGAAGTCTTGCAATTCGAGAATTCTCAAATGTCTAACCCTAGTCTGAGTGTCTGAGTGAATCAAAGGAAATAAAATATCTAACTGTGCAATTCTACACTAAAGATTTGCATCTGCTCCTACTCTGCAGTGATTGCAATTACATAAATAAAACGTGATGCCATGTCATGATATCACAATAGAGAAAATCTGAAACTCACTCACCTTTACAAGGTAAGCTATGTGACCGTTTGTCAAAGCGTCCGGAGGGTGCTGCCACGTTTTTCCTGTAAAGATTAAATATATTTTTATTGAAAGATCATAATTTCGTATGATTAGCACGTAGGCACTGAAAATCTAGGGCCACAAAAATCTTTGGCAGCATTCACAAAGAAATTTTACAAAAGAAGGAAGTCCTTAACCCAATACTATTAAATAAATCTCAGTGGTAGCGACTGTCACAAGAATCTTGATTTTTTGGCATTTAGTCTTTTGTGGCCATGAAAGTAAATGAGCAGCACAAATATCAGCGCTAACTGCTCCTTACCACTATCTAATATCTATCAGGATTCAAGTCATAGCAGGATACTTTTCCTAATATTATTTATTTACAACCTCAAAACTGTCTTAAAACATTCTTTGTGATTCTATGCACATATACAAGAAGTATTTATTGTAATAAATACAAAGCTTCTTTTACAACTAATGGCATTGTGAGAACTAGGAATTCATTTTTTAGGAATCTAAAAACAGATTACATTAATATTTATTTAGTTTAAAGCAAGAAAACTTGGTTTTATTTTCCCAGCGCCATTTTATGAAAATGGATGTGAATGGAGGAATTTATTGCAGTTTCGTTGCAGTTGCTTGTCTCGTCTTATATTTCCTACCAATTTTATCGAATAATAGAAAATAGAATCTATAATATACAGTGTCTATCCCTATTTATAGTGCACCCTCTCGTGTTTCGTGGTTTTCAGGAAGATTAGCTGTTGAAATTGCATGTTTTCTTTGATCCGACCGCATTTTCATTTGAATAGTTTTGAAACACTTTTATACATGATACTATTATAGTATACTGTTTGCCATTCTTCTGTAGGTACTGTACTTTTGTAGAGCAGATATTGCACAAAGTATGGCAAAGTTAACCACGACTAAGAGTTCCAACTTAGGCAATGGGAATTAGAATGCATGGGATCAAAAACTATATCAAATGCTCAAAGGGAAGAAAAGAGTCTGACGAATAAGCATGAAGTTATGCACTGACTATTGTAGCACGGTTTAACATAAAGATCTATATACAAGATTAACTTTCTAACAGTTTTTATCGACAGCATGTGATGCATAAGAAAGATGTTGATGATGGGACATGTTCAATACATTTCTATCTCTCTTTCGTCTGTAGCAAATGAGATTGCTATGTGGAAGTGTAACAACAAAACCAATTCGAAGTACACATACTTACATGATACACAAATAATGAAGTCAAGATACAATAAGGAACATATGACAGATAGGATGCATTACATTATTGGTTTGACTAGGTGTGATAAAAAATCATCTCTTACAATAGTCACTATCTGCAGTCAATTGTATTTGTATCCTGATTCTTCTCTGACACACTGGGCTACGTTTATCCATCTATCTGTGCTTCCTCTACTCAACATTTTTCTAGGCGAGCTACTACTTGCTTCTTATAATAAAATGTAGCTCTGATATTAGACAAGTACCGGGGAAATCTTGTTTTGTTCTTTTGTTTAGCAAAGAAACTATGTAACCATTATTTCCATACCACTCCACAATGTAAAGTAGAAAAATGTACATTTTTTGTCACTTTTTCCTAGGATATTTTGCATACTATTATTGCATATGTTGCAATGTTCCGCACACGGAATTCTGCACGTCACATTTCAACAGATCTGCAAGCTAAACAATGTAATTAACTGAAAGTTACACGCATAATATAGTGTCTATGTCTTTTAGTATCTTTAAGTATCAATAGACAGAAATTTTCTATTTAAAATTCTATACTGAAAAGTGATTGTTGACATTTCTATTTATAAATTGCATGTGAAATTGCAGTAGACCTCTCTAAATTTGTAATGGGAACGTAATTTCATAGATGCAGTTGTCGTATCAGTTTAATTGGATTTTTAAATAGAATTTTGAAAGTGCAGAGGATGATTTAAATGATTTTCTCTCAGTATTACCATTACGTGAGTACTAACTGGATCTTAATACTGCACTAAACATTTAAAGTTAGCAATAAAAACGTGTATATTCTTTGAGTCTAATTGGTTCTAGTGAGCTTTGTTGAGAAATTGAGTCCCATCCAAGAGTGTAACTAATCAGAATGATAGAAACTCTCTTAGTTTGTATGCAAGTAAAGACTGGATGAAATGCATTTAGCAGAGAAATTAAATTTTTAAACGTATATTTACAGTACCTAAGTATGTGAAAAGCTAATGATATGCCTTGTGTTAAAATGATAGCAGTAATAAAATTTCCTGTGTTCTTATACTGCAAGAAAAAAGATTTCTACCATCATCATCTATGCATCTGAACTACCAACGAACATATAATAGCTCTCTATTATTCAAAAAGAAGATTTTAAGGGTTGATGTTACTGCCTTTCTCTGTTTCTCATGCTACAGTTAGTGCCAAGCGGATAGAAATCCTGCTAAAATGTTCAGACTACACAACTGTGCATATGCGAAAGCTAAATAAACAAAAGTTTAATGTCAGTTCACCACGGAAGTATATGCCATAAATATTTTACAATTTATTGTAGTGCCAGCCAGTACAAAGATAAACTACCTACTATCTGAAATTGTTCATGCTCCGTTTTGAATTTTTGTCTATTTATTCAGAAACATTGTTGATGAATAATAAATGATGAAAAATGACAACAATGATTGACACTATGACTTTCAATCAGACAATAGCTCTCAGGAATCATAAGGCTAAGTGCAGAAACTGAAGTGCAACACTCTTGGCCTACCTCTATCATTCTATTAGCTCAGTTTGTGTGTTCTAATATTTGCACTCATGATGATTGGATTTAAAAATTCAATGTTTGCTCATTGATCATGAGGGATTGTTATATTAATAGGCTCTTGTGTTTACATATTTACATATAAAACAGAATTGTACACGGTATGTACATATTTACGACTATGCTATTCTACGATGAGGTACTTTATAGTTGTTCAATTCGTGTATCTGTATGATTTAAAACTTCTCCTTGTACATTGCCTTCGCCTTCTGAACGTAAATGCTCTGCACATAATGTGTTTATTTATCAATTTTATCCACAGAGTTGCTTGCATGTTTTATATGTACAATGTACCGTAGTAGTACAACGACTAGAATCATATAAATAATTATTTTTCTACTATCCGCTCGTAAGTTACAGCTCATGAAGGTCACCAGTAAACTTTGAGAATTTCAGTTGATGTGAATACATTTATTATACAGGTAGAGCATAAAGACTAAGGTTTTTACGGGCGATATCGTATTTGTAGGATGTATATGTGCCTTATTATTAATACTACTACATATTTATATGAACATGATGGCCAGATTCACATAGTACATAATTTAGTTAGCCACAAAGTACTAATATAAAAAGAAAACTTTTTTCTGTGCATACAAGGTAATAATATGTGCCTAACTGTCTATTGAGGAATCTATCTAATCAAAACTGCTGCATCTTATATGTATTCAAATGAGGAGTGGGTAAAAAAAATTGACAAAGCTGAATACATATTTACATAACGTCTAAAAGTGTATAGTGTGCTCAGACAAAGATAATAGAAATTCAGCCGTCTAGCTTTTAGTGTATGAAATTACTAAGAAATTTTGAAATAACTATAAGAAATGCATAGATCATTGCAAATCGCTTCACAATGATTTACTACAATAGCTAGTCTTATTTTGCAATTGCAACACGAGTGTACACGGATAGATTCTACTGGCCATTCTGTACATAGAGCGAGATAATGTAATTCTGTGCTTTATTATTGCAATGTCTAAGCTAAGTAACTCAACCTCTTCACTCACGGCATTATTGCATTGCATGACACGTCTATTCTATTTAATACAACGTAGGCTCTTCTGTTCTTTACCTACTGTCATCATGTCTTATGCCATTGTAAGAAAAGAACCTGGCTGCACACAGAGATAATATTGAAGAATAATAGACTCTGCTTGACATACAAAGTAAGTAACTCGCGTCTGTGTCTTAAATTGCAAATGTGCTTGGCCTGGCCTGAACTTCGGTGAAATAGGCAGACTGTGACATGATTCTCTATTCAGACAGCCTACACACTTAAACTACACCTCCACCTCATCTCAACCGCTAGAATTGAGTACAAATCGTTGAAAAATCTCCATTTTTATGCTTAATTTGAATGAATCAACTCGATATGGAAATCTAGTGCATCTCTGCCTTTTAAGAACATCTCTAACAAATATAAAGAAGCTAATATACTAATGTGAACCACAACTACACGATTTTGTTTCCCTTAATTTAGACATGAAAGAGCGAGAGCATGTACAAAGAAAACCCCTGGCTGAGACGAAACAATTCTAAAACAACACAAAATAGAACTGCATAGTTAAATGCTCTAAAATAATGCAATACTTATATATGCATGTAAATTCTGCGCTGCTATCACATTTGTAGTTTGCAAATTGAGAATTTCACTTGGTTTCACAAGGGAAATCCGCGACACGACAAGGCAAGACAAGCACATCCAATTCAATCCAACATTTTCCCATCCATTTTCCAATTTCCATGCAACGACTTTGCAGTGTAATAATATGGCACCTAGACCAGCCAACTGCGTTGCAGCAAAACAAAAACGTAACGAAACCATAGAAGAAACTATTTTCACGCTCATTTTTAACTCCCAATTCCCAAATTATTCACAAAACTCTCAAATCACAACACTTGACTGACGTAGAAAATATTAAGCCCTCAATATTTTCCATTCTGCTTTACCACAGTCGCTAAATGAAACTGCTATTTTCTGTGTCACACAAACCACTGAAAATCAATCAACTGATTTCCCCGAAAGATTATAAACCTATTTACTTGCACGTTCAAATGGCAAACAGGTGGTTCTATCTATTTTCTGTCAACGGGATTTTGAGGGGTACGAGATTTTCTTGAAATTTTTAATCTGAGAAAAGGCCTAGAGAGGAAAATAATTAGAAATGTGGTAAAAATAACGAAATCTTTAAAAAAGAAATACCATTGCTGCCGTTTTTGTTCTTGTGGAGAGTCCACTTGAGGAGCCCATTGTTCCTCATCATCACGGAAGTCACAACTGACGACTGAGCTCAACATCATTAAGTTCTCAAGCCAAAACCAGCCAACCCAACATCGTTTCATGATTCATTCTATATTTTATAAGTATCTTTATGTATAGTTTATACATGTACCTTTAGTCAATGTATTCTTACAACAATACAATACAATGGAACACTCTGGATACAAACATTCTATAGTCATATACATAAGACGTGGTCGGGAATGCATAGAAACCTTTTCTTTGTAACTTCTCTCGTATTATGCCAATTGGGTTGCATTTATATTTACCATACTCACTTGTACTAGTGACTGCATGTAGTCACCCCTTTAGTCTACTACTCTGTCGTTGATACATTGGACATACGTATATACACTTCATACATCCATTTCAACAGTAACAGTCAGTCTTTCAGTATTCTCGCCTCCTCTCTCCTCTTCTTCAATACAAACTACTAGAATATACGCCGTATTCACTAAATTAGTTCCCTGCCCTCTTAAAACACTAACAATTGTTTTTTATCTAAAACAGTTTCAGCAAAATTAAGGTTTTCGTTTTCATTTATTTTGAAACTTATTATATCCCCATGATCTTTTCCTTCTCACATGTGTAAACCAAAAAAATAGGAACTTTTCAACAGATGTTTTTTAACTTCAATAAAAGATATTCAAACTAAATAAATAAATAAATAATTGATTGTTTTGAATGCCTACATTAATTGTTTTCAGTTATATTATATTCAGCAGTAATGTCTTAAATAGGTTGATGAAACTCCCACAGTTCAATTGATATGAAATTGTTTACGTTCCTAATTTCTAAATTCCGCAAGGGATTATTTGAGCTTATACGGTGGGCATGCAGGTGGTGGTGGTTGGTGGTGAAAATAGTTGTAGTGCAGAAGAGTATGCAATGTATGTACCTTTGTAGGGAGAATTTTATTGAGCTTGGGCATGATGTATAATGGAGAGAAGGCGATACTGGCGTTCACATGAAAACTAGCATTAATTCCTTATAGCCCACATGAAAGATAGAAGTAACCCCTTTTGCCTTTGATGTTGAAGCCAGTTAACCTAGTACAGAGTCGAGCATTAGCTGCATTACTTAACTCTGCTTTTTAAGATGTTAGGAGGATCACACAGGTGGGTTGTTCAATTTATTTCAAATCTACTCTAGAAAATCCCATTTACTTTGTTGTACCTTAGAAAGAAAAAGAGAGAAAAAAGAAGCGTAGGTACACTGCACTTATCCTTAGTAAGCTTAGAGTTTTATTCAGAAGTCAATTGAACTGAATACTAGGTATATTACGTACTTGGCCTGACTACATTGCAATTACATAGTACACAGTAGAACTTATATTATACGTATATATCCCGAGTCTATTGTGCTATAGAGACAGGAGACTGTTGATGGACATAATATGCCTATTTATGCACTACCTACTTACATAGATACATACATCGTACGTCTACCTTAGCTAAGCTCCTACCTTTATCACCTTCCCAGTTTTCTTGCCTTATGTAAAAGATGAATACAAGTGGATGTGAGAAAGAAGTACGAACGTAACCGGAGGCAAGGTAGACTTTTCAGTCTTTCCTTATGCATCACTCACTTTAGGGACATAAAGTAACTAAGTAAGAGTCCAGCTTCATACAAACTTCGTATTGTTGAGACTTAAGTTGACTCAGTCAGATAAATGTCTGAAATGCACTCGTTACTCATTACGTACACTTATACACTGCTACAGGCTATTTACTTCTGCGTACTACTTACAGTGACGACAAAAATCACAACTGCATATTGACGTAATGTTGCTGTCCTCTCCCAGAAAACTACAATATTAGGACGCAACAATAAAATCAACTAAAAATAACAGGGTAAAAATAGGAAAACGCAATGGGAAAAGGGAAACAGCTCTAATGCAACACTTACTAAACAACTATTATTGTTATTATTATTATTATGCAGTCCTTTGTGGCATGGAATGCAATACAAGGACTATTTCTATATATAGGTAAAAAAGGTACCTGCCTTAGCCCAATAATGTTCTAGATAACCTTCCAGCTATTGAATTACTGTATCTTTACACTTAGTCACACCTTAGGTTATATGTTATGCAACTTTCATCATGTTTTACATTTGATACACGTAACATCATGTAAATCATGGCTATTTTTGACAATTGTAGGTTTAATACACGTGATTTATTTATGAGAATGTTACTACTGAGGTACGTTTTATTTCAAAACAAAATTGCCTGAAGATTTTTGTGTTGCCACAAGTCTAAATGTTGACAGTTGCTCCTGGCTAGATAAAAATCTATTGTAGTACAATTTTTCTGTGGCGATTAAGGAGAATTTTGTTTTGCTCAGCCAGGGGATTTTTGTTGATCCCTTTTTCCAGCTATTTTAGTATATATTAGAGACCAAGAAATTCGAACTATTATTAGTTCTCGTATTAGACACTTAAATTATTTTATTAAAGTTTGTGGAGGCTACTACTGGAAGCTTAAAAATCTATCTTATATAGTCTGAAATACTCTGAAATGCCTTTCGGTTGATACATATGAAAATGTACAAGAAATAGATGTAATCATTGGGACTAAATGCTAATCTAAATATGTTATGCAAAATTTTATTACACATTTCGAGGCTCACATTTTACCTTAAGAAGTAAATTACGTTAGATAGGATTTTTACAGACTAAGAACTATCTTTACAAATCATTACGCTTCCAATTAAGATTGCTCCTCATTGATTCTTCAATGTTTATGGTGTTCATTCTATGAATTATAACAGTCTGGCTATGCTTTGCTTATCAATATACTTACATTTATTTATGTATGTGGCAAGACTAAGTATGTTAGATCTACAATGCGTAGTTTCAGTTGTCATTTAACGAAATTCATTAATTATGCAGAATAATTATTCAAATTTTTTACGCTGATAATACTTGACCCTAAATGGAAAATTCTCTGGTTTTGTACAATCAAGACGAGTCCTATGAGCAAATGCTAATCCTGAATGCATGCAAATTGCATTAGGTACAAACAACGTGATGGACAGACGATGTTCCCTTAAAGCGGCAAACAGCTCTGTAGGTAGGATTTTTAACTCTAGCTAGGAAGCCATGGCCTAATTTCATTTATACATCACCACATGTGCAATTCTAATGCTATCCTGTCCACCTACCTCCACATTCAGCCGTTCTCGTACATAACATTACTTATGATACTTAAATATTAACTACCTTGTACGACCTCACGTAATACTCCACCATTCTCTTCTCACAATCAAACAGACAAAACCCATAATCCATACACACTGACACTACAAAGTACATAATGCTAATACAGCCAAAGACTCTTTAGTAGCCTTTGGGATAAATTAGCTAATACTTCTAGGATATGCAAACCAAAGTAAATCTGCAGCAATAATAGCTAATACCTATTTATATTTACTCCTTATTTTGTGATACAAAATTGGTAGTTGTGCCGTTAAAATAAAGATAACGAAACAATAACCAGATTTTACTGTCGTTAGTCTTTGCACAAACAAACTTTTTTTTTGCGAAGAAACTATTAATTTTTCGTGACAAAAGCAGCCATTCACAATGTGGTACAAAATAATTTGTTTCGATAATAATATATTGTGGAAACATTCGATTTGGAATTGTTTTGTTTTTCAGCTCGCAATACTATTTTGATTGACCAATTCTTCGATTTGGGGTTTGTCATCAGTTCAGAAGTAACTGTCATTGTGGAAGAGGTTTAGAGTTCCAGCTAACTACACTTGACATTAAGCACAACAAACCTTGGCTTTTTATTTAGTTGATAACTAAATATCTCTTTTAAATGGTAGGCCATGGTTCAAATCAAAAATAGAGATACCTCCAAGAAAATTCTGAAATACCACATAGAAAAGTCGGATGTAATGGTTTTTGGTCAGCGCAAAAACGGAAGAACTGGTTTTGATTAAATAAATGTTTTTAAACGCCAAAAACCCTATAAATCGGAGCATAAAAACATTTTGCATGAGAATGACAATGTAATATGTCTCACTTATTTCCAAGAAGTAGGACTAAGGACATCATAAGAATTTTTTTAAGAATTGATTAATACAATCATAAAGATATAATAATGTAATAACGTGACCTGTACATGTGATTACCGTTTTATTCAGTGTATAAAAGTACAATGTACGAATATTCAGTAGGGAACACAAATTGGTTTTTACTAAAATGCGATTAAGAATTATCGAGAGAAACCACGATGTATATACGCAAGTATTGGTGTTTAATGCGTAATTCCAATAACCACTACAATTGCTTTTAAGTAAACATCAAGTCATGACTAAAGATTCAGACAGAAATTGCTGATGTTCATGAATATTTAACGAAAAGACTGTGTGTAACTTTTATTCTCAGAATTTCGGTTTATCAGACCGAAAAAATATCTGTATGAGAGTGAACCTAAGAAAGCAACGTTTACAGTCAGCATATTTAAATATACTTAACTTTCTGCTTACTCCTGAAACAAGTAACGTCAAACAGGACACTATCTAATCTGTCAATAAATAGAGGTGCATGAGAAAAATTCTGTAATTTTTTAAATTTTATACTGACAGGATTATGCATTACTGCTAAAGCAAATCTAACTGTACAATACACCAATATATTATAAGTACATGTAAATATATATGCAGAAGTTTAGGTCTGCAATCCTTTATAGTAACCACCTGTATCTGTTCCCTTTCTTTGCATAAATAAAGTACAAACATAAGTAGGGATCCTAGTGACTACACGTTTACTCACTCACCGTTGAAAAGCCTAAGCCTATTGGATATACTTCACTTTTGACATAATGCAGACACAAACTGTAAATTTTGATATTGTATCCTGTGTAGATATGAATGCGCTTCTACACTGCCTGTACTACTGATAAAACCTTGGGCATTAAGTTATAAAGGATGCAAATATCAAAGTGTACTGTTAAGCTTGTTGATGTATCAGAGAGCATCTACATTATATGTGCACAAAATATTATTCCTGTCTGACTTAATTGGTAAATGTAGTTTTTGTGTAGCATTATTCTATCCAGTAAACACAACAGTATCTGATGACCTGTTGATTACTACAGCCAGCCAAATGAACTGACTCTCAGTTGAAGTACATTTTCTGTAGAGGGATATTGTTTCTTTGAACCTATCCATGTGTGGTAAATATTGCACATCTAATCTGTTTTAAGGAAATATAAAACAAGTTTACATGTCTTTCTATATGGAGATCAAGAAAAAGAAGGAAGTTAACAAAAATTAGCCTCAATAGCTAATTTCTCCGAAATTTAGCAATAAAACCACCAATATGGTCATTTGCATGACACTCAAAGTGGTCAAGAGTTGGCCCAATATATTAATTCATATCGAATCATAATGAGATTCGTTTTATTTATATCTGTATTTGTAGGAATATGAAAACGTTATAATGCCATTACACTAAATACTCACGCTCAAGTTTATGAATTAACATGTACAAGGAAGTCAAATCTGACCTTGTTAGATTCTTTACTCAGATATACTGCAAGACAAGCACCATAACGCTAATTATACGATTTGCAATACTCATACAGTGTACACTAACAAGTTATGACGAAGATTTATGTATTTGTACAAAATTAAATAATTTTGATTGCATTTCTTCCAATTTAGCTACCTGGTGATGTGAACATGTATGTTTAAATAATTATGCCTTATCATAGTTTGTTTCTACGTTTCAACATAATCTATTGAGGAACAGACATTAAAAAATATCATTTTTTCAATCGCTTTTGACTAAAATCCATCTTTTACCATTATTTCTTAACACAATTTCATATAAAATCATTTTCAACTTTTTATTTTCAGTCTTTCTGCTGACATCATGAGTGTCCGTGAATACAAAGATGCAGATATTTCTGAACCCAATTGACTACTTTCTTATCCTACCATCTACAGATGTTATATTATGGACCATATGTATATTGGATATCCACTTTTTAATTTTGCATTGGTATAAAAACATTCAAATTCAAAGATAGCCAAGCACTGAGAGTAATGTGTGCAATAATTTGCACACAATCTACAGTTTACGAGACCTGAAGTTTTGCTGTAAGACTGAAGTTGGTTGGTGAATGTTGGTTCAAGGAGTCTAACAAGCCATCTACTTGATTTTCTACCACTTCTTCTGCAAGGATTCTCATTCACATTCAGTCCCTTCTATTCCCATTTAGAGGGCGACAAAACATCTAGAAGCTAAGATCAATTTTTATTTCAGTAGCTGTCTGTATTTCGAGAGTTACTCTCATTTGTAGTTATTACATCCTTTCTGGTATAATAAACGTTTTAAAATTCTATTTTTCTGTGAAGCTCAATCTCAAGTTGTTGAGTGTGCCTTTATTTTCAATATAATCGTAGCACATCTACAGATTTGTTTTAATTCTCCTGGAGCCTCTTTACATAACAATTCTCCTACTCAACTACAATTTACCAAAATATAATCCATTACAATATTTTATATAACATTATCTTTGGTAACTTATATTAGGCCCTTATGATCTGCTAAGTGGCTTATGTTCAAGGTTCCAGGTATTTGTTTTTTTCGTGCATTTTAATACTATCCAATTAGTGACTAATGATATCTACTGACTCGAATTTCACTAAATCTATATTTTGAAAATATAGCTGAAATATTTGCTACTGTACCCCTAAAACTGCAACATTGCACTAGTATAAAATAAATACACTGATATTCACAAATATTTATAGGTACCAACACTGATATACTAAATGCGATTTCTATTTCAGAGTTGCCGACTATACAAAAAATGTTCTTTGCTACTACTAATAAACACCTGTTTCAGAAAGTACCTTCTAAATATCTCAACATTTGGATTTATGAAGGAAACTGTGCATTCAACTTCAAAAGAAATTGAAACAATAAAGAATGAGGAACATAACATGAATATGGATGTGGATGATAATGATTACAATACAGAGCACTTAATAAGCTTACTCTTTTATTGTATTTTAAGAATCTATTTCCATTTTTTCAGGCAAATTGCTTTTCTCAGCGTGTTTTTCCGACCAAACTGGACAACTCTATTTTGTAAACTCACAAATGGCAATAATGGCAGGATATCTGAAAGTAATTATTACAGAGATCAAGTAATTCATTCCCCAAGAAAATTATTTAAATTCACACACAACTTTTAGCCTTATATCTATTAAGTGTTATCTCTGTGCATCATCCTTAAATCAAAAAAAAACGAAATCAAAGCTTGTCCAAAAACCTGGCTATTGATTTCAGATAAGAAGATTAATTGTGTACAGCTGGTCACTCACATAATAACACATTCTCATTTGGATGCTGTCAATAAGCTTTCGATGTTTTTCCTTAATAATCGTCTCACTAACATAAAATAAAATGTTGGTAGCAAATCATCAGATGACGATACGATTTCAATGCTAGTAATGCAAACAATAGAAATTGCATTTTAATGTTATTTCAGAGTTTCAAACGAAAGATAAGAATATATCAGCGGCATGTGCTGTATAACTTAAAACAATTGCGTCTACTAAAAACTGGACACCTCTACTATAGTCTTATAACGTAAGTATAGTATAGGCATAGGTGGAAGATAAATAAGGCTACAAAAATGGAATCTGAACAACTGAACTAGACATGAGTGTGTCACAGCCTACATACTGACATGGATATATTATATATGTAATGCGTTTGTTATATGCATTCTTAGTTATGACTTTATAGTAAAGAAATTCAGATTTTAATAGCCCAGGACGTGACCCTTCAATTTCCAGCACTTTGTGATGTAACATCTGGATCATGGATATTAAGAACAGAGATTTTGACAGCTATTACTTGCAATAGTCTATCTTGTCAAAAACAGTCAACTTGCGAAAAATACAGGCTGAATATCCTCTGCAATTCTGGAGAAAACAGGAAAGAGGCTTGGAGAATTTCACGCTCCATTTAAAAGCCATAACACGTGCATACAGATTTATACTTGTAAAAGTGGTAGCCAAGTCTAGTAGTTCAATGGCTACATCAGGAAACATCATGAAGTAATGTCACTATTAAAAAAAGACCATATTGTTCGGTACAATTTGCATCATGCAAAACAACCTTTACGTATTATTTGAGTACAACCCATGTACATGATACTGATACGATTCAGAGAAATAAATTGCAAAATGCAAAAATTTTATTGGATGTACTTTTTCCAAATAAGTATTGTAGTCCAAGTACTCTCGAAATTTTGTTTAGTCAGTTTGGCCTCTGTCGTGCGATAATTTTTGTCAATGAGTCGAGACATTTAGGTGTCACGGTTAGGATTATATAAAGTAAAGCAACGAATGTCTTTCATATAACTAATTCAGAATTTGCAAACAGCATACTGGAAAAGAGATAACGGTTGAAATGTGCCAATTTTGTATTCATGTACTCATTGTCAGATTGAAAGGCAAAGGTGCTGTATGAACAAAAAAAACGGAAAAATACCGTGATATAATACAGTCGCCAACTTACGTAAACCACCGCATGGAGAGTAAGAACAACGAAGTAAAAGAATTATAGGAAAAGCTTATTTTTGTCCATTTGTGTTTCTCCCTGTCTCTATTGCTTCCTGCTTCGATTTTTTAAATGGAACAGAATGATTTCTGGTCTTATCGCATGCAAATATGACTTTTTGTAACTAACAGTCGCAATTTCTGATCAAGGACAGTGCAACTCTTTGCAAAGACTGGAGACAGATCTAATTTCATCTTCCGAATAACTTGCATTTCAAAAAATAAGGGTTTCTTTTTGTCCTTGAATGTTAGACAATGTAAATCTATTGAAGTAGCTAGTGTTGACAAATATATTAAGCGTATAAGAATATGGTGATTAATTCTAGATTATATCAATATAAATACAAATTGCTTTTTGACCCACTCCACGGGCCCTGACAAAATGCATCGCTTCACCGCTTCACCGCTTGGAGACTTTCGGGTAATGTTAGACACGTCCCACGTTGGAGCATGTTTATTTTTCTTTAGGTTAGGTTAGCGTTACACCCGAAAGTCTCAAAGCGGTGAAGCGGTGCATTTTGTCAGGACCCCACTCCACTGGTTTAAGTTCCTTTTCCTATAGCATTTTGCAATTTCTCATTTGAATTTAACTTTTACTTTTGCAACTGGATCTTCATTTATACTTGTTTAATCTAAGCTAGCAGCGGACAGCTCCGCTGTCGGCAAGTTTCTATTGAAATCTAAGATCTAATCTGCGGAGCAGTAGGCAGCAGATGCAATTAGTAGACAATAGACAGTAAAATGCATGCAAAAATTATCTATTGTATGATAGAATTGCAATTTGGAAGGCTTAATGATATCGACCATACAATTGTACTTACTATGTACACAAGGAGTTTGGAGAGAGAGAGAATAGATTTCTGTCCTGAGAGTATTATTAAAGACGTTACTTGCAGCTGATAAAATGAAATGAAACCAGAATGAAATTGCATCAGTTTGATTAAGTCTGAGTTGCGATTCTAATAGTCAGATCTCCGAGGACTAAGCAACTGCTCCCGATGTAAAACTTTTTCAGCTAATTGGATTTAGTCTCAAGTTTATTAAAGTCAAATTGTTCACTAATAGTTACCCTGTATTTCATGATATAATATAAGCAATATGAGTACCTATGTACATAGCACCGTCTCTTTAACATTGTAAGTAGCATTAGCTACTTTATGGGACTACTTAGACTGTCTGTCTGCCTGTCCGTGGGACTCATTAACGGTTTGAGGTGCATCATTCAAATACGCATGTGTTTCTGGGGTTCCAGCAAAGACGTGTATAGAAAATGGGGTCAATCGGATGACTTAATAAGCTTTTACATCGTTAGGAACCAGTCATTGACAGAGGGTTCGATGAAAACCAAATAAACCAGACTAGGTCGTACTGATGTCAACAATCCCAGAGAACAAGACTAGATCGGAGTGATAAAAATTCCAGAGAACCAGACTACGCCCGATTAATTGTAATTTTCATCGTAAATCAGCATCATGCATTTTTTTACCGTAAATGATGCGGTTTTCATCGTCAATTCCCACTACTTATTTACAGCTATTTTACAATGGTTTATTACATTTGAATCTGTACAAGGCAAGGTGGGTAATTTCCTAGTAGTTTCTGGTAGTAAAGGCTGTAATCCAGCCAGAATTATATTTGTACTTTAGGAACTGGGTCTATTTAGAGTACGTACATCGTACGCATAAAATAGAAACGAAGTAGTGTCATATTTTGAAAAGGATTTATTAGTTAAATTGTCAAAGTGCATTGAGCATTGTGAATGAATAATTGTTTGATTTATGAAGGAGGCTTCACACACAGATGTACACACTAAACGTACGGAGTGTTTAATTAATTCTATTTGATGCACTTTGTAGGAATATACTGCAGCACGGCTTCACTTGGATTTGACTGGCATATTTCATATTTCAGGTTCATTTTCGTGCATGGAGAAGCCTGTACTAATTACATCTTCACAGTAGCAGTGTTTGAAAATAGAATTGTGCATAGTTGAAAGATTTCTACTTTTATATAATAATTAATAATGACAAGCGGGAAAGATGGTGTGTGTAAATGGTGTTACACTGCTACAGTAATGAGAAAAACGGTGTAAACACTACATTCAAGCATGTTAATGCAATTTGATTTTTAAGGGAGCTAGCTTCAGAAACAAATTATTGCTCATCATTTTTTATTGCATTAATCAATTCGTCGACTATCCTGTACACTTGTAGTTATGCAGCCTTCTTTTTATCCTGTAAAACCAGTGCTAAATTTTTCGAATGTTGTATCTTAAAGAGTTTCAGCCTCGCTTTTTGTTGAAGATAGGAGTGGCAGGGCGCTATCAGTATATTGCAGTAAATATCACAAGCGGAATTTGTAATTAGATAAATTGTTTCAAACAGTTTCTGTGAGTCTGCAGTCTGTACGGAATCACAATTCACAATAGTGAGTAGGTACACTTTGATGAATAGCAAAAAAGACAAAGAGCACTAATAGCCATTAACAATAATCATGAAGTATGAGAGAGTGCTAGTGTGGTGGTGTGAGGGTTTACTAGTAGGGTAGGTTAAGTATAATATTAGTTAATAAATGTACATTGTTGACCTATCGGCATGAGAAGAGATGTGTATGGATGAACCAGTTTTTCTGCAAGTGGTTTTTCATTAAAAATGAAACATTGTATTCTGTTCTGGTTTTTTAGATGGTTTGCATGGATAGCAGAAAAGTTTCATCGAGTCGAAGCATTAAGTTAGGTACCTATGTGCTGACGAACCACATACTCTTACTATTTGCTACTATTGTTAGAATTTTATTCACTTATATAGTTTATGCCTGTTGGGTTGAATAACAAATTCACATGAAGCATATTATGTAGCTTTAATAGATGAAATCGTGTTCGTTTCTTCGTTTGCTCTTCGCTTTGCTCTGTCTGATTGAGGATTCTTCAAGCGTTTTAAGTTAGATTAGACTTATTTCGTTATATATGATTGTTAGTGAAGTGATGTTAATAACACAAGTAAGAAAATAACTGAAAATATATTCATATAGAATAAATACAGCATTCACATCACATGTTCTAGAAGTTAGAATAGTGCCGAGTTATAGAAGACGATAAAAACATTTTTCTGCTAAAATCTCATAAAAAACCAGTCAGCAGCGTTGCTCCTTGTGCAGTAGGCAATAAAGAATTAAACGAAGCAAAGACCTACGGCATGTATGAACAATAATGAAATAAATACAATATTACACGATGTGAGAAAGGGAATTCCATTTTCTTCAGATTCTTCTGATGATAGTGTGGACTTAGAAATCTATTTTCCATTTTCCTTCACTTCTCAGAAAACCAAATTAAGCGAAGTAACTAGTTTTGACTAGACGGACAGAAATTAACTTCAGCAGAAACTCTAACAATAGCTATTGTAAAAATTCTAAAAAAACAATTTAATTTTTTACTTTCGTAAATAAGATTCTCTAACTTTCAAATTACAATATTCAGTAAAAACGTATTTTGCGTATATTGCAAATGAAGTCTGATTAAGCAACCAAAAATTAGCTTCTTGTAGTAATCAGTAGGTGTTTATTGGCAAACTTTTGCTACTTGTTTACTATTGAAGAAGTAAATTATAGACATTTAGTCCAACGCACATATATACATAGGTATGTATGTGGGTATGTGTAACTATTTATGTACCTACATCAACTGCCAAGCTAATTCCGAGGGTATGCTACATGTTTGTTTCTACTCAAACAACTGTTATGCATAAATACAAGTACTTATGCTACTCCTGAGACACTCCACAAATTGGATCAGTACTTGCTTAACAATTAGTTCATCAGTAATTTAGTGCATAAAAGAAAATATAGTTTTTCTCAGTCTACAGAGCAGACATTAATTAATATCTGTCATTTTTAAACAATTTGTCTATCATTATACACCGTTATTCATACATTGTATTTACCTACGGTAAGCATATACAATTTTCATGTTATACATGTGCCACAAAAAATTCCGGAAGACAAACAGTTGAAAATCAGAAGGCGAAAGATTCCAAACCTTTCAAATGAGTTCATATGGTCAATGTTAAGGGAAACCACGCTATAAGCAATTTATTCAGTAATACTGTTCTATATAGCAAGCATCCAAGCGCATAATAAGGCATCTTTTCGAGAGGGAAAAAAACCTTAAGTGTTCGACTTTTTCAGAAGTGTATTTGAAGTTGACTCATGATGAAAAAGTGGAATGTCTTCTTCCAACATCCTAGTACTGATAAAACATACATGAAATGACTCTCTAAGCCAAATTGATTTTATGTTTATATAAATTATATCAGGTTTACATTATTAATACATAAAGAATTGCTGCAATTTTTGGAACAGTGTCGAGTATTTGTCTCTCTCGAAATAAGGTCTCCATATAACCCTGTGCTTTGTTAAGCATGTAAAATGTAACTTTTTGATGTCAGTAAAGATCAGTAGCATATAGTAAGTAGCCAACAATGCAAACAAAGGTTTATAAATGCTATATAGATAAATACGGCATGTATCACTGTCTGAACTGGTTGCAAAGACCAGTTAGTTTGGTCCTAATGTTAGACAATAACAATTCTCGGGACCTCGGGAATCCCAAATTTTACTGATAGAATAGCGTAAGTAATTACATCAAAGAGTTTGTGAACTCTATCATCTACATCTCTCTGCACACGCACTTATCGTCAAACTTTTCATGTTTGCCATTTTACTTGGGATCTCACAGTCTTTTCTCTTGTACTCTTACGTCTACCCCTGCTCTTTCACACAACTACTGACGAGAATCCCAAGAAATACCCATGAGATTTTGTACAGGGTTCCAGCAAAGCATCTGTAGTTTAGGTACTATATAAATATACTATGTACATTGATGCAATAACTAAATAACAGCATTCCCCAGCAAAAACAATGGTTCTTAATGCACATTGTACTCTATAAAGTTAAATCAGAACAACAACAGTCACTGTTCAGGTAAAATTGCTGGGTTTTCAGTCGTAGAGCAAGTGGGTCGTAATTGCTGGGGAAAAGAGGTCATTATTCCTACTGTTGTTAAGCCGTGTGCCAGAGACCAGGCATATCCAGTGAATTTTAAATGTAATTCCTTTCTTTCGTGAATTTCCAAGTGTAAATATCTATATCACCACGTCAGATTTGATTAGGGCATGAAAATGTAGCATTCCTTTGTTACTTGAGCAGGTGCCTAAAAGTTTGACTCCCTGGAGCCAGAATCAAGCTGAAGGTAATGATACGCAAATCATCTACATCTATAGTTGTTAAGTTATCTAGCATGAAGGACACGACTCGTAATAGCTATCTAACATGTGTGTAAAGATATAAACATGCTATATTACAATGACTTTCTTTTTATGAAGGATAATGTGTCAGAAAATCAGAAATATTATGTTATTTCCCAGAATATTTCTCATTACCTATATTTGATTATGTAGCGAAAGTGTGTTCTATAAGAGAAGAAGGTTGCTTAAGGGTAAATAAATCATTCTACATTTAAGTATTTTAAGAACTAAACCTAGACAATTAATTTTACAGACTAATTAAATAGTACTGGTAACTGTGATTTTCTTATAAATGTCCCTTTGTATATTGTGTCGTGACCTATTGTAATCTTGCTATCAAATAAAATGACTGTTATTGATGTTATATTATGTAGATGTTTTTATCACTGTAAAGTCATAAGTGGAACTAAGCGTTTGATTCAAAGGCACAATAGAAGTTTCCATTGTGTTAGCCGCTCCGCGATAACTATGAAAATCAGTTTCGTAAATCCAAATCCCATTTAACTGTTGCTGTCTTGCATTTGGCAGACACAGTTTAATACCTAAATGCAACCTCACATATTTAGCATCATTTTTCATCTGATGAAAAACAAACGGCAAATGGTTTTGTTTTTCTTCCATCAATTTCTCAAAGTATAAATGTCTTGCCAAGTTCTTGTCACTAAGCAAGACATAGTTAGTTGCCTAACTAAATACTTTTATCCTGTTCTATGTAGCATTTCATGGTGTGATAGCATTTCCCTGTGCATCCCATTAAAATAAAATACCTTGTTGACTTCCTTTTCACAACTGTTTTATGCAGATGCGTATGTAGGTACTGAGGAAAATGAAGATGATACGATTGGGGAGTTGACTTAATTATTCAGTTACATATGCACAGTTATATGTAACAACGCACTAGCTGTGAATGTAGAGAGGGACAGACAAACAAACGTAGACAATAGACACACACTCCAAGATCAGGTGACTATAATTGTCGCAGTTAGGTAGACTTACGGAATAAGATCATGTAATGTTTCTATTACTAGTTACATCATTAAGACAGGTAGTATGTAAGCTTATAAATGTAATCGTAAAGGGAAAAAATGGAAAAATAGTACAGAGAATTTTTATATTTGTGCAGAAGAACACGTGTAGTCAATTATAGCTGCGTACACTAAGAGTGGTATTATAATAGCTAACACTAATGGAGTTTAATTGCCAATAGGAACTTCCAACTAGTTTTTGAATCTGAGAAAGTTTCTTTTAAAAATACCAGTTAATAATAATTAGTTTGCCAAGTTTTGTTACAGTAAGTTAGAGTTAAAATTCCTTTAAAATTAGCAATGTAGAAATGCGGATGAATTTTTTGGTGAAGTTCCCTAGTGTTGCTTATCTCAGGGATACCTACGCTACAAGTAATTTTTAAAATTATGATTGCTACATTACCGAATGTAATCGTCCATGAATTACATCTCTAGGAATATTATTCTATATACGTAGGATGCCCAACTATATATTTTTATTGCCTGTGAGTATGTATGTAATAGAGCTAGAAAATAATAATATTAGCAGCTAGAAGTCAAACCATAGTTTTACATATATTCTAGCAGTAGATTTTTTTGTTCACTGTAGCACATTATGAAGCGTACACTGAAAGTTGGTACAGTAAGTATATACATAACTTTATAATAATAGTAACTAGTACGTATCTGGTGGAAGCACGATGGTAGGTAGGTATATGTACATTAGTAATGCACTCGTAGGGCATTAGTAGATACATTAGTAAATGGCAGTATGAAAAAGTTAGAGTGCTCGTGATTCTTTACACGAAGTACAATATCCACTCGCCTCATATCATAATCCAAATTTGCAATTTGCGCTAAACTTACGAGGATAACATTAGAAACTGATAGTAAATATGTAGAGGAAGATGATGTTATGTGAAAACTGGTTTTGGCTTTTAGTTCTACTCACAAGTGCAGAAGAAGAGAAGTGGAGGAGGGAGGCAGAGTCAGTCAGAGTAGCAGTAGCATCAGGCGAGCATAGTAGCATTTTAGCATTAGAGTATATCACTCCGTAAGTAAAGAGGCATGCCAAGTGAAGCATGCTTTTCAGCCTCTTCATCCAGTTCCAGTCGTAAGCAGCCTTTCAGTCCCTCCACACGACTAGGAGAGAGTAGTTCAGAACGCAAACAGAGCCAACTCAACCTCAGACAGAGTTACATAGGACACCTTTTGCTTTTATGCAACTAGATCTTCAGACATTGAGTTGGTTGGTTGGTACTAACCGGAAGAAGCCCCGAACAAGGAAAAGCGACTTCACTCATACGAAAAGATAAGGAAGACAATGTTTGGCACAGTCTCCCATGTCGACTCCTTTTTCTTTTTGTGACATCCAAGAAAGTTACTCGTCAGAAAATCTTGTACCGTTCTTCACTAGAAATAAAGCAATTGAGCATTTGCTTACTTTTGTAACCCATCTCCTTCTAAAATCCCAACTTCCACACAGTTTTGTCGTCTTGTCTCACAAACTTCTCGCTTCCACTTAATTCCAGATACGGCAAGAGATTATCCAAACAAGAATCTCAGATTTCATCCAGGGAAACTTCTTCCTTTTAATATCAAACTACAACTAACTCCTGACTTGTATTTAAATAAAATTAGTTCTTCCACAGACTCTGGGGGTCCCTAATAATCCTTCTCCTTCCCAAAATTATATCCCTACATCTCAATATCTATTGTCCTCAAGCGGAAGGAAATATTAAGCCATAAACTGGAAATCTCTGGTTAACTTCAATCTTTCACTCAACTGAATTAAGGAAGTTGTAACAGAATAACAAAGCATGTCAATTTATGAAAGTGGTGTTACAGTTTTGATTCTGTTGTTTCTGCTGACATAAAATCCACAAATCTCTAGATTATTCTGAACCATGAGAATAAAACGAGAAAATATGGAACACCAACCCTAGTACGGGGTATGTAAAGACTTCCAAATCTTTCAATACAAGTTGAAGCAGATTTTGTCAAAATGAGAAATGTGTTTTGCACATTTAAAGTTCATATACTGAATTAAGCCCCCATTATTGTGTGTTACAGCAAGTAAAATTTATTGTGGTTGTGATATATCAGTGTATAAGAAGAAGAGATCCTTTAAGTGTGTGTTTAAAAGTGTGGTGTGCAATTTTGGAAGGAGGAGCAACTTCTTTCATGTTAGGAGCAAAGAATTTCATTAGTATTTATTGCGGAATAAACAGCAAGTCACGCGAAGGAAGACAAATAAGTAGAAAGAAAGGGGACACTTGAGTAAGTTTATTTTCTCAGTTCAACTCCCTGTCTTTGCACCCAATTCGCAGTACGTGCGACGTTACCTATTGTGTCTAATTTAACAATCGGAGGAAGAAATCCCATGATTTACAGGAACTTTCAGTTTCTCTCTTTCTCTTTTGTCAGTACTAAAAGTAAATAGTTGTGGCAGTAAAGAGGAAAACGTAAATGCGGATAGTTTCTAAAGAAAGAATCATTTCAGACTTATCTATAAAGATTTATTTCTAAAATTCCTAGATATATTTAGATGAAAACGTACTTTTACGTAAACAGAGATAAAAAATTATAGATGACAATCGCAAGTAGTTTGAAAGTATACTGTTGACTTTCAACATTATGCTTTCTTACATTAGGTTGAAGGTTACCTTAATACCTACAAAACTCTTTGCAAAGTTTTCAATTGAAGCCTAGCACTTCAAAGTGCGTGTGCCATTGAAAGGTCAGTAAATCTTTGTCCCTGTCTCCAATAAAAAGTTGAAAGCGACGACGCCGATGGTGACTTCAGTGTCTTCTATTGGTACATAGGTAGATATGTAGTTTTTTTTCAATAAAAAGTATTAGATACTGAGTAGGGGCATCAAACCAAAAGATCAAAGAACAAAATAGCTTTGTAAGTGAGTGTGAGTTGAGTCGAATGTCTTAGTGTAGGTGTTTGCTCTTCAAAGTATTTTGAAAATCTTAGGAAACACTTCAATTCTTCTTTGCTCTTCAGCCAATTTTATTAGTCACATATAAAAGCATGTGCCTGTATAAAAATGCAGGGCTCGAATGTGGAGAGAGCCTTTTGTGCGTACGCCTCGTTCATTCATTTCCATACAATACAATAGCATATGATGCAACTCAGATATTTACATTTAGTAAAGTGAAGGTGATTTTTCTTGCAAGTACATGTGTGCCATCCGACAAAGTCAGTTCCCTCCCTCCATACTAGGTAACAAGGTATAAAATCATTGTTTAGCTGTGTAACGAGATAACACGACAGTTTGACAGGTGACAAGTTTCACACAGACTATGCTATATGTACAATAATCTCATGTGCTATGAACTGAGACAAATTGTCTGAATAGGTACTTCCCACAATAAAATATCTACGTGAAATAGGAAGGAATTTTTGCACTGCTTTTGTAACTCTTTTCGTACCGCCCGATGATCGGCTCTCTTGGTTTTCATCCTTTCTCATATAATGTAGACAGAGTATAACTGTTATGAGTTTCATAAGAGATAACTTAAAATTGAATTATACTATTATTTGTATAAGAATCCATATCTAATCAAATACAATGACTACTTTACCAAAAATGGGCATGTATATAGGTTGAGCGAGGTGTTGTGCTATTTTGTGGCTAATTATTGTTAATAATAGGATGCTCGACAAATTAATGAGTTTTTATAATGAAAACCCTTGTCTAGGTTAAGGTTATTGCACAGAGAAGACACTATCTCTTTGCATTCCCAAAGTACATGCCTAGTTGTGGATGATGGTGCTGATTATCTGTCGAACATATAATTTGTTGTTAAAATAGAAGAAAGAATTTAAGAGTTAACGAAAACAGAAAAACATCGCAATTAAGCAGGGAATTAAAGAGTTGTAATATTTTAATGTTGGTGCTTACTGAGAGTAAGTATGGATTAAACTTTGAAAAGAGTGAAACAAGGGATTTATGAAATAGTTTCACTGATAAATTTTTAACAACACAATTACAATGGAATATTTAATTGATTGCTGGCTGTTTTTCAAGTTGCAGATGGGAAAGCACTGATACAAGTGCGACGTACAAGAAATCCGTCTCGCTCCTGAACAATTCGCAAGTTTAACAGTGATAAAGAAGCGTTTCGTCGTTATCCTAAAATTACGGATAATCTAAGGAAGGATAAAAAAGAAGAGTACAAGCTAGAAACGAGCTATACACACTTAAGTTGGATGTATTTTCTATGCTCCTGTTGCTTCAGATGAGGATATCATTACATTATTACATTTGCTTGGTTTGTTACTCCTGCTCTGTGTTCTGTGGCGCAGAATAGAATTTACGCAGTCTGTATCGGTAGATAGGATTGGCGTACAAAGCAGTAAAACTTCATCATTATCTGTGGCAAGGAAGCGAATACCTACTGCCTAACTCTGTGCCCATGTAAACGCTCAAATCGTTCTCCTTTCAAATAGTTGCAAGTATTTTTTTGCCGAACGCAGCTCCTCAACATCTGATAATGTGATTGTAGTGGTCAAGTCAAGTTGTAAAACTACCGAGGTGTCTATATCCATGTTCAACAATATACCTTAAATAATTCTATTCCCGCGGTAGTTAACTATTTACCTCAAATATTATCACTCACAAATAATATCATTCAATCCTCAGAGACAGACATTAATCTAACGCATGTCTAACTAAGATGTCTTTTAGAGTACAAGCACGGAGATCTGAAATAAAGACGCAAATAAAACAACTCTCTTAAGACACTGAGCTCTGTATAGTTAACTTCTTTCAACGCACGTCACTTTGCCGAAAGGAATTGCAGTTGACTCACACAGACGTAAAACAAGTTTCCTCCACTCATTTCATTTGTGTACGTCAACTAGAATCACCGACTCCTATACTAACTATACCTTCCTACTACACAGATATTATTTTCGACAAGCAGAGACCACAACTGTAAACTGCTATTTGTTTTAATTCTGTCTGATTGATACGAAATCCAATTGCTATCCGATACAGCAATTCTATATGAACTTCTATGCTTCATGATACACAGATTTTGATCTAGACAGACTTCCTACAAGCATTCACGTCTGCATCAGCAACATGGATGAACATCTTGATGACACTACGGCTATGCCAATGCAATTCATGAATCTCACACAACAGGTAAAAATATTTTTCATTCTTAAAATAATACGGGTACCTAACACGTAAGGGGTACCTCTATACAAACTGTTTTTTATTCGACTAATTATCAGAGAATTATTAGGCTCCGTCAACATTGCGTGGGCTCTTGTTCATGTAATGCATTAAACTATTTGTCTATTTGCCACTCCCGACTCCCACCACCACTTATGTGATAAATTAAAGACCTTTATCCGTCGAGCTTAGTAAACAAAACTTTTAAAATCACAAACATGCATATTTTTATTAGTCATTGTCATTACCTACTTAGGCTTTAATCATGTTATAAAATATGAGAAATTAAGAATTGATGGATAATGATGAATATGAATTGTGTAGGTGTAGGTAGATTCATATTTTGTTTTTTGATTATTGATTACTGTGGGTATATCAATAGTTACTGAACAACATTCACCCGCCACGGGGCTTCTTAATATTTACGCGTTGGTGCTCTCCATGTGAACTAAACGCATGTATTCTGTAACTTCTCATTTGAAAAACAAGAAGATTGTCAACAGAAGCCGTACTTTTTAGCACGAGGCCAGCATTATCATAAATGTGTTTTTCATATTCAATTAATGAATTATCTTGAACTTGCGACTGGTAATTAGATTGATTTACATGAATTTCATTAGCTGTTGAATAATTAAATACTCATAATAGTAACATTAATCAGTTTCTATATGCTGTTTTAATGAAGTGTGCATACAGCACTGAATTTTAACCTCTATTTTATGCGAAATTGAAAGTCAACCAGTAAAATAGCCTATTGGCGTATGGATCCATTATTCCATTGTCTACTTCCGATCTATTTACTCTGACAGAGTTCTTTAGGCTACAGTAATTAACATCATATCTTTTTATGTGCATATTTTTGCACATGTAAAATAGCTATGGAAGATGCTTCAGCTGTAAGCTAATTCGGCAGCCGGTAACACATAATTTTGGTGCGACTGATTCCAATTCAAGGTATTTGCTATATAACGCACCACTTCAGAGAAATGGTAATTCTTAAAATTGAATTAATTTGGTGGAAACTCAAACGTTGATGCTTAAACCACCTCCATAGGTTTGCTAATTTGGTTTATTTTGCTTCTGCCAAGGTACTAACTTGGTAATTCGATGACAAGATACATAAATTATTTATCTACACTCCACATTCGTAGTCAATGCCAGGTAGTACAGTACAGTCACATAGACAGTTCATTGGAAATAGTGTCAAGAATCATGCTAGCTATGTACATAGAGAAACATAATATTGTTATAAATTGCCGTGTTTAGAGATACACTACACAAAATCGCTTCCAACGCACAATAACTCAGGTTCATGCGTACATTCGTATCAGTAAACGAAATGAAGTTTTACAAGGTGTACATACTTATGCAGACTTGATTAGTTCGTTAATGGGAGATTTCAGCAGGGAGTATGTACAGACTGAGCGAATGGAAATTTAATGTATACTACATTTAAATGTCCATAAACAGATAATAAAACTCGATCACACTTGCATTACTGTTTATGCCGAACCCAAAGGTTTCCCCATTTCTTATTATTGTGAAAAATTCAGAGTTCCCATTTACGGAAGTTTATGTGCTTGTTCTAGGGTACAGTCTCACATGGGATATACTAGTTTTTCATTCCAAAACTTTTAGTAATGTAACTTTATATTCATTAACATTTTATCAGTTGCATAGTTTCCGTTTTTGATAATCTAATGCCTCCAGTATAATATGTCAAATGTGGGCCTGAGAAATTGAAGACAAAGCTTATTAGCATTACGTTAGATACACTGAGGGTTTAATCAGCAGACAAATAAATGCTAATGTTCGCAATTGACTTTGAAAAGATCTTGGAATATTTAGCCGAGTGAGGCTTAATAGAGGTTCCCTTGCTAGTAATTCGATGGGATTGGTGGAATTACCATGTCTGACAAATAACCTTTATGTAACTCAAATGATGTTATTGTTAATGTATTGCATGCAAAAAATTGGAGGTAGGCATGGCCATAGGTATTTAATACTTTTATTATGTAATATATTATGCGTAGATATATGTGTATGTGAATATTAAATGGGTTGAGTCTACGTTATATAATGAATATTTAGCATTATCTATGGAAATAAATGCATTTATTCGTAATTTGAAGCAACCCCAACACATTCATTGCTCCGCACTGTTCCTTCGTTGCCAAAAAATAATTGTATCAATTTGTACAACAATGCACATTATTTGACTGTGTTAACAATATTGATCGAGACACAAAAGAGATGCATAGGCTTATTAAACTTAGCCACTTGTCTCATGTATGGTCATATGAAAGCTAGTGCTAATACCATTATCATTCATTTCATTTAGCATTAGGTTTTAAAATACCATTAATTCTGCTAGATAGTTCTTTCAATGCGCCATGAATGTAAACAAGATTTTGTTCAGTTCAGCATTTATAGCAATAAATATTAATGCTTGTGTGTATTGTCATACAAGTCATACATGTACTGTGTTATCATACTAGAATGAAATAATAACAAATAAGTAACTGTCGGAGTGGGTGCCTATTAATATTCTGCTGTGAATGTCACAAAATGCAGAAGTAACAGAGATACTTATGCATTTAATTATGCAATTATTTGCTGCCTAGTCGTCAATGACAGGATTTAATTGAACGTGGATTACATACGGATATTAAACTTCTTGAAATAGCTAACACTTTTTTTGTTATGAAGTCAGACATAATAAAAATCTGAATAAGCAAGCAATATTTAGTGATTTTAAGCGGAAAGGAAAACAAACATCATTAATAGTTGTTTCTTGTCAAAATAAAATATTTACAAGGTTAAATTGTAGTTCCGATCTGTAGTGCCTAACTATAAAAGTTCACGTTTACAGTATAGTGCTCAACATAGAATAATGTATTCAACTTGTGCTATTGTGGGCCATGAATTCATGCTGTTGGATCGTGTCTGATTATAGTGGGGTATTGGAATTGTAACTGTATCGAATGATTTTATGCTCAATTCGCTCTGTTTTTACTCATAAGCATTGACTGAATGGTAACTGTCTTCTAGATCCCTATACAGAAAAACTTTATACGAGCGTAATACATATTACTTTTACATGAGCACATGCCGGCACTCGGCAGTAGTGTATCTTTCTATGCATTGACTGTAATATCTGTGTTAATGAAAGAGGTAGGCATTTCATATCTCGTAAATTAATCTAATGCATTAATATTGTATTAGTGTCTTTATTTCGCAACTGTAGTTTGGATGTCAGCATAATCAGACATAGACATGTTTTATCTTGTGTTATATGATGTTATGAAGACAGAATGTAAAAATATTAATACAGCGAACGTTTTTATTCCATTTCTTTATGCTTCAAAAGAAACCATCGTTGCTGTTTTTATTATAATTAATTAACATTTAACAGTGAAAAGGTTAAATGTCACCCTTAATCATGTAGCTGTATGATTTACTCTGCATGTATTCTTAGATGTGATGAGATTTCAATTGGTAACAAAAATTTTATTACATAATTATATAATATACACAACTTTACTGGAGTGTACAAACTTAACACTTGGAAACTTTAAGGAAGAAGAAGGAGGACTAGATCATATAGTGGAATAGCTCGAATCTCGGTGAAGATACATAGGCGATCGCCCCTTATTTATAGGTACTTATCGTGTTGACACGTACAATACGTGCCTATGTACTTACAAGTGATTTTTGCACAGATTGTTTCTCTGTAGGCAATTTAAGCAAAACTATTCAGGAGTTTAGAAGTGTGTGTTCATTTAGTAAAATTATTGCACAATGGCCACAATAATTAAGTTCCGTTTTAAAGACACATTATTTGATCGAAGTATCTAAACAAAATTCTGTCAGATTTGCCTGTACTATTAAAACATATTATCGAAAGCAAGACCAGTATTACAGATATGAACAGCTATTTTGAATGCACAGAAAGTAAAATGTTCAAACTTAAATTTACATAAGTGATGAGGGTAGGTGAAATTATTGCATTTGTCTGAAGATGGCGAAATCAACAATTGTGGTTGACGTAGTTGTCTATATTTGGTAGTTTTTAATCCAAATAAGCAAGGAGCAAGAAATAAAGAAGATCTGGTGCCTGTTAATAACCAAATCTTCAAATAAATTGAGTCTCTTGGATAAATTACAAAAATTATATTCCCATATAATTTTTGTTATTTAGTCCATAAACAGATATAAACAATATTTAAATTGTGATATTTGCATTAATGTCGGGTGTGGGCAGTAATAAATGTCTGTTAGGTGTGAGGTGTGGGGTATCATTACGACCACTTAATGTACCGGGTACATAGTTCTATAGATACATGTTTAAGCCGAAGAACTTCGGCTTAAACTTGTATCTATGGCTCAGGCTTTTTTCGTTTGAATCTCAGGACGATGCATTCGTAGACGTTGTTTTTCCTTGCAAAGTGATATTCGTTACGTAAGTTCGTGATTTGTGATCGTATGTTTCAACTGCAACAACAACAAACAAATATTTACTGGGATGCTGATTACTGATACTGATAATACCCATAAGAGTTTGAACTTTTAATTCTTCATGCAATCGAACTGTATAAAATCTATAGGTGCTTCAATATTTAGTGCCAATATTCATATTTGCTAAAATTCCCCAAAAAGTTACATATATGTTACACAGTATCATGTAAATGTACATCATGTCTATTGATTTCTGTTGTTTCAGTATTGTTGGCTTTACACTGTATACTTAATGCATATTTTTTATTATTAACTTGAACCTGTGTGCACTAACGTGTCAACGTGTAAAAAGCTCTGTCAGATGGGTTTTGTTTTCAAGCAAAGCACTTTTTATAATAACTGGTATGGTTGTGCATTGTGCAATAAACTGATAAATGAATGCACAAGTAGTAACAACATGTAGAGGAATCGCAAGACACTTAACTACCTATTTAAGTTGTTCCAATTGTAGATACGATGTAATGGCTCATCTCATCATATAATCTAGTAAGTACCTACCTACAGCAGATATCACATGGGAATAAACATAAAATATTTGCAGAATGGGATTGGTAATAGACTTAAGCATCAAAGGACAAACCGGAATTGTATGTTGCAATAATAAAGGCTATTTTATGAGTTTACGCATTTTTACAGATTTTGTAAAAAAAATCTTTAGTTCCACTTTTTGCACTTGACTGACAGGTGCTCCAGTCTTGGAGTACTCTTGGTCACTTACGACTTTGTCATCTTGTGTATTATATAGAGAACGCCCTTTGCTTTGGTAGTCACCTTTTACAATGGCTTTTAGACACGACGCCGATTTTGATGGCTTCAAATTTAAAAATAATTTCAAAGGCATTTATACTTAAGCCTTTATACAGCTGCCTGTCTTTAAGTATGTACGTAGTCTTGTCCAGTAATTTAATATTACTAAATAAATATATAACATCGCATCGGTAGTTTCAAATAATAAATACCTGTAGTGTAAACGCAGATGGTAATATGTGTACTAATGACAACGAAACGTCTTGTTTTTGATAGTCTTGAAATTATACATCGTGCATCGCAGACAATATTATTTGGGAAATCGCAACATCATTTTTAAAGAGAGATAATAATAAATATGGATATTACAAATACCATAAAAATGGCAATGGGATACAAAGAGCGTTTAAAAATCCTTGGCATGCATTGGTACAATTGATGTACAATTGGTGTATTTATTGTAAGTAGGGGTCCGATAGATGGGCAATTAGCAAAAGCTCGTTGTTTCGAGTATTACACATATCCTTCTCCTAATGCCAATAGCCAAGTGGTATTTACCTACTTTATGGACAGAAAATTCTCGAAATTCACAAACAAAAGTATCATTAGACTTCTGGAAATGTGAGAACAGCAAAATAAGCTGTGGAGCTTTAGATTCACTAACATTGAAAAGAAAAGAAATGTGGTAGGTAGTTAATATAGTAATGTAGGATTATTACTTATTACGAAGTAATAAACCGTGGCAAACACGGGTGTACCGAATGTAGCGATTTTTTGATTTTTCCCTCCACCCAGCATCGCAGACTC
>JAAAYG020053170.1:0-10935 GCA_009936455.2 Tomocerus minor
TCGACTCTTCTATTAGAACCAGTATCGGAGTTGCATCTAATTTCTTCGTATACTTGGTAATGTTTTCCACGAAATGCTTCTGCTATAAGGGATCTTACTAAGTGATGTCTATTGTTTCGCAGTAATTCGGTTTTTTGACAGAAACCCAATACATGTCCAAGAGTTTCAATCTCGTTGCAATTAATAAAACGACAACGGTTTGTATTGGGATTCCTACCGGGAACTGAGTTAACTGCTGCAACACATCCATGCATTTTTAAAGAAGACGTCCATTCAGATGAGGATAATCCTTTTCGATTCGCAACCCATGAGTTGGCGTATGGCACTTCCTTAAAAAGAGTAATACCTTTTCCTTTGGATTTTAAATCGCTCCATTTGTTGAACTCTCTTTCTCTAAGAATATTTCTCATAATTTTTGAAGTTTTTACAGGTTTTGAGGATTTAGACTTGTTTTGAGCTAAACGTATATCGTGTACAGTAATTTTTAATTTGTCCAGGTAATTTTCTTGTTCCTTTGTTAAATTTCTACTCACTGAGACGTAGGGATCTTCACATTTTAACAAGGTTTCACAGATGTTGTAGTCTGGCCAATTTTACTATAAATCCATTTATCATTGAAAATTAAAAAATTCAAGTACAGCACAGTGGAAATGTTTTAGTATAACGGAAAATAAAAATTATATGTTCATCTGTATTATTCGGATTTATAAGTGACCATATTAATATGGTTGAATGCATCAAAAGCAGTATAAAACGTTAGGAATTAACAGGCTGAAAATTTTTATCCGGGTAGGGTCAGCAACATAACACATGTACGCAATAAGGGCAAAAAATCACACCAAATTCATACTCTCCACAAAAAGCACATTGATAAGATAAGACTGCCTAATGAATTTGTTTCGATTAATCTGATGACGAAGGGATTTATCAACAATCCCTGCGCTGATTGTCGGCAAATAAAGCTTGGATCCAACGAAGAATTTCTCTTACATTAATGTCAACTGCCCTACAAAGTTAATACTCCTGTAAACTATTTACTTGTAGTTTGAAGTAAAAATAATATACTTAATATGGATACCAGACAAATTTTGATCTTGGCTACATTGGTACGAGGACGATACATTTATTATTATCAAATACAACTAACTATATATCCAATGCATTTAAATTGAACTTGTCTTTACTAGCCTACTGAAATTACTCATAAAGCGTTATTTTTTAAAGTTGGTAGGGATCATTGCAATTGGAGGGGGTTGTCACGCTTTTTTTGAGTTCCCGTGGAACAAAGAAATGCGCTCCTATCCTTCATTTCGTGAAAATTGTAAGGATGTTGCCTCCTTGGTAAATGAAAAATGTCCATCTATAACACTGGAAATCTATTTTGTGTCCATAACAATTATTGCATTCATACTTTCTGCTGGATTTCTGTATAGTCACTGTTCAACAAATAATGACTCAACAAATAAGATGGTAAAAGTTTTTTAACTATTTCATCAACTGCAACTTTAGTTGTATTCTAAATTCTACCAATAGTTTAATTTTTGTAATTAAGATTTATCCACAGAAGGAATTTAAAAAATAGTTCCTTTAACTTTTCAGAGTACGTGGTACAACTTTGCTGCAGTCGTGCTAATTTTTATTGGAGCAATAACAGTAATGGTCTCAGCCGTTCAAGTTAAACAGCTTTTACAAACAGCATACGCTGCTATATCGCCAATTCCACTTGGCAGGAACGAAGGACAGTATTTTGATGAAAAGATTGCTGCTGGAGTAAGTTGCATATTTTCACTATAAAATTTATAACATCGTATTACTTTAGGATTACATTTTAAATTGATTTTGCTTGTGTAATTTTTTAGATCCTTTCCATTATAAATGCAATAATATATATTGGTGCTGGTGTTATTGGATTAAGAAGTCCCACGTGAACCCTTTTTATTTATAAATATTGATGGATACCTAGACAGTTATTGTACATACTGTGAAAGTATTGTAACTAGTGCAATAAATCTTAAATTTTGAGTCCCAACAAATATTTTAAATTGCCATCTTATTATTGTTAATCTAATCTTTTTAACTTACTAATAAATTTTTAATTTCCGTATTAATATTTGTCATTTAAATGTTCAAAATGCGTGCATGCTTTTAAATTTTTTAGTTGTTATTTGGTACACTCACTTTAATGTCATTTCTGTCAAGTATTATAATAATATTGTAATAATCTAAAATCCTAGCGAACTCCTCTGAAGTCCAATATCGATGACAGTTTCTGTGTCATTCTCTTACCTTTTCCTTTTTCCACTCAAATTTTAAATTGGAACTCATTGTTTAATTACCTACTTGTTAGCAAGTGCCGAGGAAACACTTGGAATCTTTAGCAGCGAGTAAGTACTACAGTAAAAGTAGACAAGACTAGTCGATTTGAAACTACTAAGTGCAACTTGTGTACGTATAGGTGTAACTGAGTAACCATTAAAATATTAAATCATACATAGCATATTAAAGCTACTCTCTGGACACTGTTTTCGCCTTCCGCAAGACCTTACAATATACCATGTAAATTTCAAACTTCGTGCAATCGTTCTATTCGTGGACCTTATTTCACAAATATCCATTTTTGTACAGTATTATAAAATTTTATATTAATAGAATAATGTAATATAAACATTAAGAAAATACTTACTGGTCCTAGTCTCGCAAATAGTGTGTCTTCATCTCCTAAAAAACATGGAGTCATGAATTGATGTAACTCACAGATACGATTTATGTTCATATAAAATGCGCCATAGTATAAAGTCGGCACCCCGAATAACATGTTTTGCTGTCGTAATTCCAATAAATGCCGTTAATATATGTATGACTTATGTACATGCACATACTTAACTGCTTTTAAGGCATGCCGCAGTTAAAACTCGTGTTGCATTAACGGTATGCCGCATAGATAAAATTGACTGATTTTGTACGTTGACTGTCTACACTGTTGATACGCAAGGCGCCACTAAATATAACGGCATCCTCCCAAGTAGTAAACTTCAACGGGCCAGCGCTATTCCAGCAATTGGTCCGCCAGATTAACGCTGGCAAATCGCAGGGAACAATAAGTAGCCCTGAAGACGGCAATTTCCCATTGTTGGCCCGATGGCCATTATCGAACAATCGGCCACCAAGCATTCTCCAATTGCTGGGCCGTCGACTTTTACGTTTCGCTCGGCCGGCAGTTATTACCCCGTAGTTAGGCCGTCAAACATTACTTTGCACTCGGCCGACAGTTATTACCCCGTAGCTGGGCCTTTTCTGGCAGCAATGCGCTGAAAAATGGCGTTGGCCCCCTGCAGTTCCAGAGTCGGATTTCCATTGGTTGAGTTCTGTGGTAGAGTGGTGGCGCGACGGGCTTCTGAAGCTGAGGTTGGGAGAGTGAATGCTAACAGGTGCAACTTTTTTGCTTTAATAGCATTTTTTAGCTTCCCAAGTAGCAAAAATAAAACGGCCACATATGGGCCAATGCCCGGCAAAACTACTGCACCAGTTTCTGGTTTTGCCGCCGGGGATTTGCTGGTCCAATGTCGCAGAACGTTGCAGTGCCAGCGGTATCCAAGCGTAGCCCTGGCTTGCATCCCATCCAAAGTCATTAAAGTCCCATGATATTGCCGATTAGCGGTCCAGTTAAAGCAAAAAGTTGCACCCGCTAGCAGCCACTATCCCAACCTCAGCTTCAGAGCCCGCCGTGTCACCACTTTACCCCAGATCCCTTCATGCTAGCTAGCGTAACTTTGCCTTGCTTTAACTCTAGCAATGGAAACTCGACTCTGGGATTGCAACGGGCCAACGCAATTTTTCAGCGCATTGCTGCCAGAAAAGGCCAAGCTACGGGTTAATAACTGTCGGCCGAGCGCAAAGTAATGTTCGACGGCCCCACTACGGGGTATTCTCTGCCGGCCGAGCGAAACATAAAAGTCGACGGCCCAGCAATTGGAGAATGCTTGGTGGCCGATTGTTTGATAATGACCATCGGGCCAACAATGGGAAATTGCCGTCTTCAGGGCTACTTGTTCCCTGTGATTTGCCAACGTTATAATAATCTGGCGGACCAATTGTTGGAAAAGCGCTGGCCCATTGAAGCTTGCCGCTTGGGATCATTTAGCTTTCATTGGAAAGGAGATTTCCGTCACGTCGTTAAAATATTTGTCGATGATTAAAAAGTTATTGTACATCCTCTTGGATAAAGGGAACTTCAAATGCAATGACGAAGCGTAGAGTCTTCGATTGGCAATATAAATGGAACTCAGCCAATGAAGAGTAATAGTAATAATAAGTAATGAGAACAAGCAACATACCAGGATGGAAAATGAAAACAAGCATTACGACATACACTAAAAAATAATAGTATATACTATATAATTAAAAAATAGTGGGATAAGGAAATTCGTGCTCATTTCAAGATATTTGAAACCATGAACGAAAAGGAGCAGATATATCATTACAAACGCAGCAGATATAACAACATAGTAATTTCACTGCTGATGATATAATAGCATGCATCAAGTTTGATTTTTCTTAACTAATATAACGAAGACGTTTTTCTATTTGTAAAATAAATCAAAAATTTTGCACATGCTACAAAAGTCTGGTAAAACATTTATTTCATTTTCTAAGTGAAACGTTTTTTCTGTAAGTGAGACATTTCATACAATAATGATTTAAATTAATTTCACATGAATGTCATTTACTTAATTTCAAAGTTCCAGTAAAATTGAAGCGAAGTATTTAACATTTTATCTAAATTCACAATTTGAAAAAATGTATTGAATATTTCATATACCTACGTACAATATACAAATAGTATTTTATGCTCCAATCAAGTAGGTAGGTATTTCCATTATATTTTTTGTCGACTTGACTATTCGGTTGAAATTATTGATTTATGCCACACAACGCAACAATGCAATGCAACAATAAGTTGGCATGTATAGCAAGTACGTATATACATATATACAGGTATATTTGTACAAGGCAAATAGGCAAATTATAAGTATAATGGGCAAAATAACAACCATAAACCAGAAACTGATCCGTTTATAACTCGAACGAATAACGTCGCACACACATAAGTATTCCTAGTAGCTTATGGGTATTTTTGAAAGTGAAATTGTCAAATGTCAATTGGTTATACCTACGTAAATGCGTAATGAAATTGAATGTGAAAACTCTGAAATGAGTATATAGATGTAAGTGTTTAACGCAGCAGAAGTGATTTATCAACAATACCAACACTGTCCTAAGATCAACACTACTGATTATGACCTCACTGATCATGATCTCACTGATTCTAATGCAGTCTGATATACATCCAGCACGAGCACACCTTAACCTACTAATAACTTGCATATCCTAAACACGTCTCCTTCGACACTATTAAAGTCACGACCATGACAAAACTGTATGGTAATAGATCACCAATATGTTATTTTAATATGTTATTTTAATAGTAACATTCAAATAACATTCCTAATTTCCCAATAATTTTTTTAAGAAAATCGAGATTATAGGGTGTAATAAATCAATAGGTTCAAAACAGGTTTAATACAATCCATGTTAAAATGATTGTAAATGGACAATGTTTAACAATTTTTACAATTACAATTAATTTGCAATTTTAAATTAATGTTACATACTTGTACTCGTATAAAATATTAGAGACTGATTCTACCATATTTTAAATATTTGTGAAAGAAAATATTGCTTACTTTTTCCACCAAAAGTTAAATACTTTGGTAGTACTACTACTACTACTTTGGTATATTTAATAAAAATCTTACTACTACTACCGTTAATCATTAAGATACCTACTCATTGATGTGCGGTGTAGCCCTATTAGGACGAGCTTTCTATTACGGCTTGCCGTTCGTGTTTTTTAAATTATCATACAAAAATTTCCACTACCTGTAAACTAACTGAACATATCGGAAATTGTATATTTAATATACGTAGCATTGGGTACCTAGTTAATCTTTCAGTTGTTAAGTTTCGTTCATTTAGTAAATAAATCCTTGTTAAGTTTAAGAACATAATTCTTGTTGCCTAATTACCAATACTAACTACAAAACATATATTCCATTTAGATAAAATTGTAAAGCACCTTATTAACAATTTTAAGTCGGTTGAACTTCAACCTCAATGAATAGTCAATGGAATTAAAATATAAAGAATGCGAATGGGACGATCTCTACTTCGTACCGTATACCGCATTGAGAGCAATGTTTTACGCGTATGTCCTTAGCGTATTGTTGTAGAAATACATGGAAAACCCGTACGCGGCAGTCCACGGTAAGTTTTTTTTAAAAGAATCTAGAAAACAATTGACTTTCGAATTTTGTCTAACCGCCTGAAGAGATGTAGCAACAAACAGCATAAACATACAAACCCACTTAAATTGACCTAGTAAGAAATAGCTATGATAAAACCTGAACCCGGATTGCATATGGTGTAATGCATTCTTGGAAAAAAGGTTTTAAAATTATGTCCATTTTAATACCAAAATCCTTAAAATTATTTGAATAAAATAAAAAAAAGATTACCCATGAATTATCAGAAGACAAGAGCTAAAAAACTACTTAGCCTGCTAAGAAGTTGATTTTTACCATAAAATATATCTGTGCTATGTAAAGCATTACATATATTCAAATCTATAAACTCGATAATAATTCATGACATTACTGAGGACTACTTATAACTATACGAAGCTACATTTTGACTAATTGTTTTAAGATTCCAGTTGTTGAATCTCAAAATCAAAATCCACCTATTAATGTAGCAATGCTAAATGATATGGCACGCTTAGAATGCAAAATGCAATTATATTTGCACGTGCATGTTATTATACATATAAATAGTAGGTTTTTAAAAATTGTAGCCTTAAACAGTATTTATAAATTATCATTATGATCAAGGGATATTTGTATAAGTAACCGTCCAAACAGATTGGTAGAAAGAGTTAATGGATTCATTGGATTTCTAATGGAACAAAATCTTAATATCTTAATTCTAACCGGAATTGCTACTGCGTAGGGAAACAATAACAAAATAGAAGTAATTATTGACGACGTCAAAAAGATTAACTCAATTGTGTGTATGTCGGTATTTTTGGCATCTCTTACATTCGATTTTAATTCGAGACTGCCGAAGATATTGAGGAGGAATCAAAATTGCATCTTCGTTTTCAATTGCTGATTACTAAATTATTATTAAGCATTTCAGCATATTTCTCACTATCTACAAAAAATGATGTGTATTTAGTAAAATTGTCAACCACCGTGTAAACAATTTTAAAGTTGTGGGAATTACGATTTCAATTCAAAATCAATGGCACTAAAATGAATACAAAATATTAAAAATAAATGATAAATCCTCCTGGTAATATTGATATGAATGTCACTACAAAATCAATACGTCGCGTGTTAGAAAAATATTTTACAGCGATTTCATGAAACACTATGGAGTTGATGCATGCCTAAAACTAGGTGGGTACCTAGTCAACTATTGTCAACTAATGTATTGATTATGCCTCCACTGCGCACTTTACTCTCTCAGTAAATGAATGGTGAGAAAAGCATTACAATTTACTTCTAAATTATTCTTTGGGAGAAAAAACAGGAAGTATTTTAAGCAGAAGAGTTTAGTTCTGAGGAGGAAGTTGTCCCAAATCAAAATCTAAGAACTTTGTGGAACAAAAGGAATAATTGTAAGAGTGTGCGAAGAAATTCAACTGGAATTTGTCTCCTGGATTTTTGTGGCTATACACTACACTTGGAACTTATGAAGTGAAAGATTTCAAGTATAGGGAGGCGTGTGACATTCAGAATAAGTAGAATCCGTTGTCACAACTGTAACAGTGTAGATGAATACCATTTTCTCAGCAGCTCCATACATTTTTCTATTATTTTAAGGACTAACTCAACTAACAAACTGAAATGGGAGGAGCAATACGGGAAACTGTTTCTAAACGAGCTAGAAAAAATCTACCCCGAAAGAGTTACCACCTGAGAGTCACAAAAATTTTTCAAAGAACCAGCGGGGACTTGAAAAATTTTTAACTGGGAAACCCGAAAAAGAATCGCCAATAGTCAAAATGTGAAGTGTACACCACCGTGTTATTAATTTTAAACTTGCTTAAAAGTCGGCTTCAATGCAGTCAGTCGTATTAAAATTAAGTCAAAATATTGTTCAAAATATACCCCAAATATAAATTATAACCATATATTAAATTGTAAAATGGGTACATACAATAGAAGAGTTTCTTTTTTATCATAAAGAAATGGCCATATACAATCTGAAGCTTCATGCCATATACCAACAATCGAAAAATATTTCAATTGCACAAACTACTAGAGTTGGCAAGGTAGTTTTGGACTCGAAATGAATTTCTGTTGTAAATCCACCTATTATGTACATCTGGCAATGGTTAATGGTGTCTATGGAAATACTACAATTAAAATTGTATTTTTGTGTACATGCATATACCTACTAAATCAAAGATATCAAATATGAATAAACCATATTCAAATGTGTAGCGTCAAATTAAGATAGAATTAGATTATCGAGAAATGTCCCTGAAGTTGTTAAGTTATATATAATTACAACCATGTGAAAGCAAACTAAAATCCTAGTCACGTCCCGATTCGTTGCAGTGTTGACCAAAACAAGTGAATATGTTTACATTCTTCTAGTGATACAAAACTTCCATCAATCCCGACACCCGTACAGGAATCCCGTTTCATCTATCACAATTCATTTATTTTAATTTATTAAATTAATCTCAAATGTTCACGTGCTTAAAATAAATTGCTCTACTGACCTTGAATACTTGTGGATTTTACTTTTAACAGAAAAGTTTTATAAGTACTCACATTATCTGCGTCATTATTAACGAAAAATAAGAATGTACAGCAAATTAAAAGAAAAAGCCATTGAGTCATATCCGAAATAGGTAGCACTCACCATGTAAGGATCATTTTGTAGTCTGTTGTCAATTGGAGAACAAATATATCACGACGGTGGCACGTTTTTCCGCAAAAGTAGAATCATCAATTAACCGCAAAGCCCATGCAGATTTAATCAATAACATTTTCATCCGACGTAGATAGATATTTTCGGTATACAATTTGCACTATTTTCCTGTTAGATTTTGCTTTTTTGTAGAAGGACTGGTTGTGAAGCCTCCAAGATGTTTTAAGACTGCCCAATTGGCGGTGGAGTTTTAGCAGCCCAAAGTTTTAACGAAATAAAACTGATTTAACTTGTCGTAACCTACTAGTATCAGGATTTCACAAACATTTTACCAATCTACCAAATATGAATTCTTTAGATGACTTTCTATTGAAACCATGCGCTTATTATTAGGCATCATGTTAACTCGGCTCATTTTGTTTTAGAAATAAAATATTTGAATCAGTAAAATATTAATTAAAAATGTATTATAGAAAGTACAGAAAGAATCCTTCTGAATTAGTAAAAGAATGGAAAGTAATAGAAATAAATCTGCTTCAAAAGTAATCAGTTTATGGAGTCACCCACACCGGACGCTGAAGTAACGACAAATAAAATAAAAACTGGAAACAAATTATATGGAAACAATCTGTCAAAAATGCCCCGCCAATTAAGCTATCCTAAAAAATCCTAGAGATCAAACTCCCAGTCCGAATATAATAATCAAAATCTAACCTTTGTAGAAGGGTAGAAAACTCCTGCAAAGATTAAATGAAATTTAATAAAATATCAATTAATGCTGAATGTATTACCAACTGTATCTAAATATACTAATAAATAACAGTATAAATCTTTATATTATTATTTATTAATTTTCCAATGATGAGATTCTCAAATTGCAAGTCCATTATTGGTCTCGTTTGTTATTTAAAGCCCATTTTTATTCTCAGCTAATCTGTTAATAGAATATTCAGACGCAAGCCTTGGACAGAGAAAAAATTCGGTGGCCAGTAAATTGAAAACCTCATCTATATCTCCAGAAACATTTGCATTTTGAAAGCGTTAATTAGTACTCACCGGTTTGAAAAAAATTGCTAATGATGAATGAAGTATCTGGGAAATTGAATATGCATTGTTCATGACACAAAAATAATCAAAAATGTACAAATATTATTACGGAAATCAATTTCTGCTTTTAAAAAGTGGAGAACGAAGGAACATGAGCAAATTCAAGAAGCTGCAATGATTCTTGCGTAAAGATGGATATGACTATGACGTGTCCGTTGGTTTCGTTGGCTGTTTAGATCCTTCAAGACTTGAGGTTGTGTAGGAATATTAAATGGTAATTATGGGAATAAATGAAACTACAGATACAATTGGAGAATTCCACAACCCAAGCCTATAAGAAATTACTTCAGCAAAAATAATTGCAAACTAGTGCAACATAAAAAAGCGGTCATTGTAAATTATATAATATGAGAGATTATGTTCATCTAAAAAAATGGAAAACGTTAACTGAAAAGTACACTCCCTATGGGAGAGAAGAAAATCCAAAAAGTGAATTTTTTAATAAAAGGGTTATATATTTCCTTTAAAAGGGTTATATATTTCCTTAAAATCTTCAACAGGAATTGTAAGTATTAAAAGTGAGTTTTTAAAATGCGAGAAAATGAACCCCGTTGTCTTGTGTTAACGCTTTCGCTGCTCGATTTATTTGTGTTTACACACCATGGTTTATTTTTGCATGCAAAGTTTTGTTTAAAAATTGAATTTCATCATTGATTTTAATAACCTTATTTTAATTTTTTAAATGGCAACATTAAATAAATAATTTCAAGTTGTAGTTAATTATTAAGATTAGAAAGCCCATTAGGTCCACGAAATTAATGCGACTGACTTCCACTCTTTCAATTTATGTCCTCAACTAAGAAGGAGTTAGGAATATTTACATCG
>JAAAYG020053181.1:0-10934 GCA_009936455.2 Tomocerus minor
CCACTGAAATTGTGCATTATTTTACTTACAGGCATCTTACAGGATATTCCCCAGAAGAATGACCTTATTCTGTTACCTGTTGTGGATAGGACGTTTGGAATTTTGCTCATTCCCAGCAGCTAATATAAACTACGAAGGTGTGTAAATGGTAATTTTCAAATTAGAGCATACCATTCAACATGTTAAGTATTGGCAGTTATGTAATTGAAAAGCGATGCTGGTGCCATTTTAGATTATTTATGTTCAAGCCCTGTATAATGGATGGCCATAAAGAAAGCGCTCTAAGGGCAGCCACTAAAATAGTAGAATTGAATGCAAGAGGAAAAGGGAGGTGAAAATTGTGTTAAGGGACGTTAGGAACAGGAAGCAAAAGTACATACATACAGAGAGCTACCAGCTGAAGATGCTTACCGAAAATATTGTAGAAATTTGATGTGAGAAAATTACGTAATGCGATTCGAAAAGATAAAGAAAGGCGGACAGGTGAAATATGCATTGAATTGGATTGGAGCTGACGAGCTGATTCGCCTATATGTATTTTGCGTGAAAGTTTAACTACAGTAATATTAGATAGGACAGAAATGTGCAGAAGTAAAGATAGTTAGAGGGCTGCCTCCATGGTGAAGTGAAGTGCTCTCCATCATAAGAAACGTTTGCATCAGCAAACTCACTCGAAACATGACATAATGCATAACACTCACAGTTACGAAATATTATCCGTTATTCCTTCACGCAAAGTAAGTAGTTGGGAATAGAAAGCTAATAGGACGCATGTACTTACACTTACAGAATAAAAATACCTTAAATATGAATACAATAAGAAATATGAGTGAGTGCATGTAGGAATATATGAGAAAATAGAGGGCATATATGTAGTGGTAGACGAAGCGGGGAGTGAGAAAAAGGAACACATAAAAGTATTGAATTAAATATACATAGAAGACAAGGCAAGAGGCGGAAGAAAATGCTCAAATTCGAACAAAGTGCAGAGAAGAAGTCTTGGAAGAATCTGTATGAGAGGAGGAAGGAAGTAAACAAGATACACAAAGTTGTTGTGACAGCCCTATTTCCAGATGGAAATGCTACAACGGAGAAAACTAAAGGAAAACAGCTTTCCCCAACTCCTTTACTTACTTGGCTACAGTCGACGTATGTATATAGGAAAGTCGGAAACAAAGAAGAACAAGTTAATGTATAGCTACATGTTTATAAACTGGATATCTACACTCGCCTTTATATTACAGACGTACGTCACCAATAAACTACACCACTACTTGCTATGTTGCATATGTACATTATGGCTTATACGAACAAGTCAAAGCTACTAAATATATATACCTGTTACGAGAGTCTTTGGTAAAACGACAGAGGGAAATAAAAACAAATTCCAACTATCCAGCAACGTACATCAGTCTACCTAATATGTATAAGTTGGATATCTGAAAGGAAAAAAGTCTTTCGAAACAAGTTTCGGTTTGAGGAGGGTGAAAACTGATAGCCACAACATAACACAATAAAGTAAACTACCTAGGCGTCTTAGCTAGCACGTACTTAAGCGTCTTCCACCCTCGAGGATAGTGTTACCCACAAACTTTATTTCCTAGCTTCTCTTACTCTTATCCATTCCACTACTCCCACTGTTATTATGCACTGCACTTGTAACTTTCATTTTTATAACTTGTTTTACAGCCTCATTTTTTCGATAGAACATGAAATGTCTCCAAAGGAAATGAAAATGCTTTTTTGAGAGAAGGAACATATTGGCTACTATCGGAAATGCAATCCTCGTAAATAGAGTTAGTTCGAAAAAGACTGTCATTAAATGGTACTTGTGGCACCACAAAAGCAGATGGAGAATAGGTATTTAGAATTACAATGTAATTAGCAAGGAACCCTCTCGGAAGACAAATTGTATGTAGTTTGAAATGTACTACGTGATACTGTCTCCCTTTGTATCCATTAGAAGTTTCTTTTTTTTCCTTTCTGTGGCAGTTACATTTGGGGTGTGAGCCAGAGTGGTAAATTGAATAAGAATTCTATGGTAGCTAAGCATGTTATTAAGCAGTGTGGTGGCCTCGTACCAAGAATTTGTTATCTATTGTCTCCTTATATATTGCGTAATCCATGTAGCTATTAGTGAACAATCAATATACATTTGTAGAATCGATAGATATTAGGGAACACAATAGCTATCGTTAGTAATGTGGATAATGCTAACTAAAATGCTCACAAATCAATAGGAAAAGGAAAACGTAGAAATCTTTTCTATGGCTAATGGAACAAGGGAAAGTAAAAGCATTCCTCTACTACAAATTAACAGTGTCAGTTTATAGACACGAAGGTGGATGTAGTTTCACTTCGCTCTTTTCCCTTGTATCACCCAAATAAAAATACGTAGATTTGTCAGAAGAGTTTTTAGAGCAGAGGACTTGTCTACGCAAAGAAAAGAGAGAGAAATGAATATCTGTTCGTAAATAGGTAGAGAATAGGATAATAGCTTCGTGGGCACTTACTAAGTTACTGCATACATCTGTCTTGTCATGTCCTGTCTTTTGGTGCAATGCCTTTCTATCGTTTACGTAGATAGGTAGCTACGTCGCCATTATGTGAGAAAAAAATAGTCGGGACAAGTGAAAAGTCAACTTTAGACGAGGTAGTAGTTCAATTTTTTGGCTCATTGACCAATGGACTACAATAGGCTAAGAGCAAAAGCTCTTTCCTATACGTCCATTTCTACCTAACGCGTATACATTATATGAATGCACTATGCATCGCCATTCCCTACTTATCTATGTATTTAATGTACAGCAGTAGTTTGGAACAGAAGAGCACTAAACCAAAAAGGAACATGAAACGAAATGAAGTCTGGCCAACCCCGGAAGGACTTTCTTAGTGTAAATGCTACAGGGCTCTTTCAAATAACCAACAATCTATTTAAGAGACCATTATGGCTACTTGTGAAACGACACCGTATATTTTCTGAGCAAGACATCAGCTGGAGGAAGGGCAAAGGGAATGGCAGTAAATGTACACTTTTGAAAAACTCGTATCTTCCTTGTCACCATAATGTGAGGACTAATCGTGTTCATGCTACCTCTTTCACCCAGCGTGATTTACAACGGATCAAGTACTGGTGAACATTGAAAATGCTACTTCAACCACTACTGGATACACTCCCAAATAAATAATGGCGTTTTTAGTACAAAGCGTGAAGATCTACACTTATTTTCACCCTTGCATTATAAAGACACTCAAGATGACAGTAGACACTATGGGAATTCTATGGTGAGGTTTTGATTTTAGATGTCGTGTGTGTACTCGAGGCATAGGAAGATGTATTTTTATCCTTTGCTTCCTTTCAAGATAGAGTAATCCGATAAACACAACCCTTTGAGCAAACTTAGCAAATTTTTGCCTCTTGATCAATGGATTTATGAGCTTTGCTTTGGTTGTAGAATACAAGAAATATCTCTTTCGTTTTCTAAGTTGACAAGACGAATTTATTTTGGTGCACGTAATAAATGTAGTACAAAAGGCCGAGAGAGCCTCTTAAGGTTAACTTAAGATCGTCTAAGTGATGGGATGCGGACTATAGAGAATATATATAGGTCCTAGAAAATACTCCAGATACTTTTAGCTGTATTACATTAAGTCACTTTTATAAGGACTGAGTTGACTTGGATGTTGTTTTCGTTAGAGTTTATATATAGCACGCTACATCGTTACTCTTATATATTTATTACAGTAGAAACTGATATTTGTCTATGATATAAAGCTTATAGGATGCAGACTTATACGCTTTGCTAACATTGTATATGGTCATATAGAATATGACTCAAACTGACTGAGAACTGTTATTCTAGGCTGATCTGTGATCTATTTCTGTATGAAGAAGCGACTTACTTACTTAGAAAAGTAAATCTGAGGCTTGTATTCCTTTTCATGTTATCCGCTCTATTATCCTCTTCCCTTTTTAAAGGTTATTATTCATATGAAACGGAAAAAGAAGGAAGAAAGCCATAGAATATTATTACCTTATACAGTTGGTTTGCTTCACAGAGCTAGCCCTAGTAATATAATAGTACGAGTCACATTTTCCTTTTCATACGCACCCCACTTATGTATTATTATGGCATAATGGTTCGTCTGGTTTTACTTTGGCCAAGGCAAAAGAAAAAGTGATATAGGATAAACGAGGACAAATTTGGTGACTGTGACATCCGAACGCTTTATGACATGTCAGAGGAGATGGAAAGAGGATTGAGGACTTGAGGATGCAGAACAGAACAGAGAGTCAAGTTTAGTCAAGACACTGCAGTCAGACGGCGACGACGAGCAAAGAGAGAACATCACATCGCATCACTTCTAACCTTTGCCTAGTGGAAACTGAGAGTCCTACTCTGAATACAGATACGTAAACTTTGAGGCGCATTCTTAAGAACACTAACAAAAAGCCTCCTTTTATATGTCTTACCTAATAATATAGAAAACAAACGCACACATCTATTATGGAGCATCAGATATACATATATTAAAGAGATCTCTTCTGGCGAAAATGCTGAGTACAAGTTGGACAGACATACAATGTACATTATATTCATTGTCAGTGCAACTCCTACTTAAAATTTGTTAGTGTACAGTCATGTATACGTAATACTTATGCATATTGGTTAAAAAGAGAAGTTTATATTCAGGGATTCATAAAGTAGCTACCTATAGCTACCGCAGCACATACATAGATGATAGTTATAAGTAGGGCAGCGCTATGTGTATATGTAGAAGAGAAATAGAAGTTGACACATCCTCTCGCAACTTGAGAGACAAAAAGGAAATATCCCATAAAGAGTAAGAGCACTCTGTAGGTTTCCTCCTCTCCTCAAAACTCACTCACTCACATACAAATAGAACATGGCATGGAGGATACAGTCTACTCATTCACTAAGCTATACATAAAGATTTACACACAAGTCCATATCATCTGTCACTTATACAGCCTACCATTTTTCCTACGACTTGCAATAATAAGGAGTTGAGAGAGGACATTTGTCCTGGGGAGCGAAAACGAACGAAATGTGGAAAAGTGTTCCTTCCTTTTTAGCTTACTTTATTCCTTATATAGTTCCTTATTGCGTATTACGAATGGTTCAGAAGAGAAAGTTGGACTTTCTCTATTTGCGAAAGTATGTACGTAGGTGGGTGTGCATAGGCATATCAAACTATCACTGTCTGTTTGCCATAAAATACATTGATGTAGATGAACGTAAGGTAAGTAAATATACACGCCTTTGTTCATCTCTTCAGACATTTACTGTAGAAATCTCTTGATTTCTCCTGTTGGCCTTTGTCTTTTAACTTATTGCCTTGGAAAGGAACGGGAGAGGTAGCTATATAGACATGGGAGCATTGCACAATTTCTGTCAATGTCCCCACTATTTACAATATTATGTACACAGTCAACATAATAATGCAATATACATAACGTCTGTGAAGTGAACATCATCCCACTCACAGTCGACTTCGTAAAAATGTACATGCATACAACGTAGATACTCAACGTTCCTACTCCATTCTCTGATGATAACGGAAAAGGATTTCAATTTTGCTACTTTTTTATTTCTCAGAAATCCTGTTTATTTCGTAGGTACTATATAAACAAAGCCGAACAATTTAGGATTCTCCGCCTTGAGGTACAAACGCTTTTCAAAATTTGACTTTTGACTTGTTCAGTTAAACTTTACTTTCCATCTGATATGCAACAGTATCTATTACTCAGTGCGTAAAGGATTTCAAATGTGTCCTAAACCAAAATATGTCTCAACTGTCCACAACCACAATTTTCAAGTTTCATGTAGGTAATAGCATCAGAGAGTCAGAGTAATGTGAATGAAAATCATAGCATATGTAGTCAATGTCCTGTATTAAATTGGAATGCTATTACTATAAACTATAAACTCTCTCGCCCGTAGTAAAAAAGGAAGGAGAAAGGAAAAGTAAAGTACCTAATTCAACTTGGCTTGCCCAGCTAGCCTCAGACAATTTATTTAACTTTCAATTCTTCCACTACCTTAGCCAGCAATCCAAGTTCAATGTGTGTCTAGAACTATTTACTTCTTTCGACTAACTATTCTCTATCCCATTCCATTGTTACAGAGAAGGAGAGGTAGAGGTAGAGCAAAAACCTTGCCATTCCTTAGTCCAAGGTCTTCTAATCGATATCTTCCAATTTCTTAGTCTACAAGTCGCCATTACATACTTTACATTCCCCGACTCCACTTTTACTTAAAACAAAGTTGTGGATATAGCACTTTCACGTTTTAAGAGCAGTAAATATATATGGTACAATGTACACAATGCCGTAACAGAAGTGAGTGGACGAACGCTAGCACGTCCACAACTAAAGTGAGCTGTCTTTTATTGTATTGACGAGGTAGTAACTGGAACTGGCCTACCTACATTTCTGAAGTTGACAGTGTAGCTTTTGTGTTTACCATTTATTTATATTTCTTTTAGCATCAGAGACAATGAGACAATAGAGTAGCAGTGCACGGCACGCCAAAACCAAACAAAAACACAATGCTACTCTCTATGCAGACTACAAAAATATCTACAGCATATTATTATTCCCTTTCTCATATTGTATAAATATACTATTGCCTGCTCATCCACATATTATTTATATATTATATATGCTTCATTTAATACACGATTCAGAGCCTATATTATAGTGTAGAGTGTAAAATATACAGTATATATATCTTTATTATATAGTAGCGATTCTGCATAAAAATTTGATACTTTCAAGTAGTTATTTCCATGTAGTGCTCATATTTATACATTAGAGTGACTTTAACTTATTTTTCGCATAGTTATCAGTAGTTTTAATATATGACGGTTTATGTACAAGTGTGATCCAATGGCTAGTCAAGGAAAAGCCCAAAGTCTGATACATGGCTCCTCTAGTCTGTCTCCTTTCGTTCCTTCGGCGAAATCCTGGGTTACCAAACAATAGCACGCTTTGCCAGTCCATAAACATCATGCTATATTTATATGCTACTACTACTTACTACTCCTACTACTAATACTTACTACATCCATATATTTACGTTCAAAACTCACATTTGAATATTTTAGTATCTAATATATACGGAATGGGGAGATATGATTGGTATACACCTTTAGTAATATTCAAATAGTGTGAGCTGGGCTTTCCTATGAAATTTTCAAGTAACAAACAGAGTGGTATAAAATAGAGCCAGAGGAGTTGGCCTGATTCTCCATTGCTCTACATACAGATGCTCTAAGAGATCTAAAATATATCGCTTGCAATGAAACCAGCTTCCCATACATTCCTTTTCTACTGCCACTTGAACACACCAACAGCACAGATTGAACCAAAGTTCTCTTTATACTGCAGTGAGTAGCTTAGTGTTTATTTGCTTGAGAAAAGTAAATATATGCAAGAGAGTCTCTACCCGTGCCATGCCCTGCCCAACTCGTGAAAGTGAGAATGAAGAACAGCAAAAGATCTATATATGATCTTTAGGTATGCTAAGATTTATATGCATATATACTTACTACAGAAATCTACAAGGGTTTTAATATAAAATAAAAAAAACAGTGCAGCATTAAACAACATTGCATAACGGAGGAAGTGGCAATGCATGTGCCCAAATTCCCATAATACAGACATAAGACACGACACATGCATTTATTATTATAAACATTAGTGTTGTACTATGCATGTAATAGAGACAATATTATGATGTGAAAACCTCATGTTTCCTCCATGAGACACCCATTGGAAGCCTATAGTAGCATGTACATTCATTGAATTGCAAGCCAAAACCACTTGAGTTAAAGCCAGAGGAGGAGGGAAGCTCTGCTCCACACTGTGACAGGATATACTGTCCCATTAGCAAGTTTAAGTTAGCAGGAAAGACTAATATTATATGTAACGTCGACTAAACCAAATATGGGAAACCACAGTCTACTTAAATTGGAAAGTAAAACTTGGAGAAACCGAAGTGAAAGAACCTTGCAACAGTATAATGCACACTTTATATATAACTAACTCAAATATATCAACCTATATAGTGTGCTACCACTTAAATACTAAGTTTTAGATTGCATTCAGATATATACTTATGTATGTATGGCCATGGTAAATTTACCCTTGCATATACTATATACATGCATAGTTCATACAGAAATTTTAGTTGTAGATTCATCGATAGACTGCTGGGACTAGTGGTTAGTTAAGTATACGTGAGGAACATGAAGTTGTCTCCTGAGAGAATGAATGAATGAGTGAAGATTCCAAGAGCTCTTCTTCGGCTAAAGCCACTGCTGTCTTGATGAAATCTATTTATTTAACAAGCTCATTCTCCCCTCATTCACGTTCACACGCAGAGGAAATTGTACACACATAAAGAAATGAGGTGCCATTGCCATTCCATCAACTCTGCACACTTGATTACTATAAGTATTCTGTTTACTTATATACTATGCATACCTACTTCTTCCGACTACGACAGCAAAACTGACAGCGTAATAACTAAAAGTTTTCAGAAAAGAAACGATAGGAGAATGTCCCTTTCACTTCCAGATAAATACAGCCAGCTTTAAAACATTAACGTTCAAACAACTTTTCCTCACTGCACTGCCTTTACATCAGTGCACTCACTGCTATTTTAAAAGCTAATTATGGAAAACTACCCACTTATGCTGTCTATAGACAAGCCATGTAATATCATACATATTATATTTAGTAATATACTTCTATGCATCTGCTATGGTTCCATGTTTTTAAATCATAGATAATAGGCACTGTTTCAGCAGGTAGCGTATGCTAGTTTGCCACTAGTCTAGAAACTAAATGGAACAAAATGCAAATTTTGATGTCACTTCTTAATAATGCTCCTGTTACAGCCAACAGTTAAAATTCCAATAATGAAAGCATACCATTCAATTTCCAATTGCATAAAACCTTCTATATGTAGAATATGGGCGTATTATATTATATACAGCACACATATAAAACTGGGAATGAGCAAAATGAGCCGCCTTCACATTGACACACATGCCATTGCAAACACAGCCGACAATGACGCTTTACATAAGAAATTCAGTTAATTATTACGGACTGGTAACATGCTGCTTTCAATATTATACTATAATGTGTGCATAACTGTGTACTACTTATACACTTCGGATATTCAAGAAGATTTAACTTGACAGTCGTAGTTACAGTTCAAATTAAATAGGTAAAATAGTAATAGGAAAGCAGTGTTATTTCTTTAAACAATCCAAACTGTTGCAAATCATGACATATTACTTTAAAAGCACAATGCTATGCGTTTAGGCCATAGATTAAAAATGTAGTACTTATTTGCATTGAAACATTTTAAGTCTGTCACTGTTACAACTGAGAAATGGTATCTAAAGCCGAAATTATAGCATGTCTTAAAACTCTTGTCAGTCTTTTAGTATTTACTTAGAGTCTTTGACAATAAGAAAAGTGTATAGACTGGTGAATAGATTTTCCGTTGAAATTAATTATAGGAATGTTTACAACTTTTCTTGAGAATTTCATTGCGAGCGTTAATTTATTTTACAACTTATTGTCTAAAATGAAATGGGAGAAAGCCTAGGAATTTAGGTAAGTTACTTTATTTAGTATTTGGCTCAAGTTGAAGTTAAACAACATGAACTATTTCAATTCCATTTCAAGGCGAGTTGTTTGCGAGTTTGAGAATTGTATTTAGGTACACAGCTCACTTTATATTAGTGAATGCAAAAGGTTTTCTATAGAATGAGCGCAATATTTGTAATAGATGCTCTGCTGGCGTCTGAGAATACAATCAAGTTGAAGTAGCACATGCTACACTGAGTAGTTCAGCACCACAGCCAGTGGGTTGGGTTAAGTTCACTCGAATATGGTTTTAGAGGGAAGTGAGTTGAGTTAGTGAGTTGAGTGAGGGATTTCATAGAAGAGGGAAAGAGGTAATATCCAGGCTACATAATATATGTAGAAGTCGAGTTGAGTCAAACGAAGAAGGCACAACTCCAGAGCAGGCTACATCAACCAGAATCGCTCTTTTGGCATCCCATACATTTTTTATTAAATCCCGATTCACGCATTCGGCATCAGATAAAAGATAGGGAAGGAGAGAAGGGAAGGAACTGACGAGGACTGATGTGCTATGATGTGATGTCAGTGAAGATGCCATGACAGAGCATCTCCTCAAGCATAAAGAATCAGCATCACCATCATACACTGCATCTACATTTATGCATAGACGTTCTCAGCAGTGTACATGCACCACAATTTCGCCTTCTGCACACATTCTACAAACAGACATTTATAAGCAAATATCACATGCACAATCCTCTTTAAAATCACCGCTTCAACCATTTTAGAGCCAGACTCCCTTATCTAATACTCTTCTAATGTACGTTTCCTACTTATCGTCTTTGTATACTGCATAATGTCAATAAGCGGTGTCCTTTACTGTCTTCCAGAATCGGGGTCTACTAGTGGGGGTGACACTGTTGCCGATAGTTGACTCCCTGACACATCCTCTGGCCTTCCGAGCATTAACTATCTACAAACAATGTTAAGGAGTTAGCAATAGGCCTGGAACTTGGTGGCCTGCGGCCAGACCCTTCAATCTTCTGTAGTCTTAAATAGCGCACATACACATAACACACGATACTGTAGTTTTAAATAGCGCACATACACATAACACACGATACTGTATTCTAGAATCTAATTTTATAACCGTTAAACGCGTTTCTAACTGGTAGGTACTGATTATTTAATGTGTGCAACCAAACAAAATTAAACAATAGGTAATGCCACTCATTCACCTGTAATTTAGGTTGCTTAGAACCCTATCATGATCATTAGTTCCAGCTCAGTTATAAATGTTATA
>JAAAYG020053192.1:0-10933 GCA_009936455.2 Tomocerus minor
TTGTGACTTGTGAGTAACATAATATAGCATGCTTTATATAGACATACACAGCCTGCTTACTACCGTTATATATAATATTATGCTGTTACTGTATGCATATGTAAATATACAGACGTTACATGTAGGCACACGATAATTAAAATAATGCGCATCCCTTTACAGTAGTGCAAACTGACAAAATAAAACAATCCCTGTTTACTTAGGTCATGAAAGTAGAAAGTATCGTTTAAATGTCCTAATGTGTAGGTCCACGGTGGTATGAGGATATTTTATTGTTTATGGATACAGAATACAATTCGCTTAACTCAATAACTGCTAACTGGTACAAACATATTTCTCAGAAAATCTTTCACCATTTTGCAAGGACCTAATGATGACTAATGAAATGACAGAAAAGCAATGATGCACATCTGAAACCTGTAAGTGATAGTGCGTAGGTACTACAAATATATGCCAAACAAAATGCAGTTAGCACAAAGGCAAGAATGCAAAGAAAGTAACTGTAAAATTAAATCGGGCTACGTACTTTTGTCTTAGGTATGGTGTCGTAAATATATAGTGCAACTTATCAATTGTTGTGATAATTATGCCAATGCAAAAGGTTCACTTATATTTAAAATACTTTTAAAGTCTTCTTGAAGCATATTTCCATTTTTATTTTTGTCAATCTAAAATAATCAGCAAATCATTCTACTAAAATACATATATTATTGCTAGAATATTTTCACAATACCTTTGTATAACTATTTATCAGGTGGGTAGTTGATATGCCCAATAACTAACGCAATTGCAATGATTGTAGATTGATTTGCAGGTACTACATTTGAAATCAATTATGCTTTTTGATAATGAATCTTATAACACTTTCCCATTTTTCATATTATATATGAGTATATAGACTCATGCCATTTACTGTATGAAAATTATATGCTTGGAATTGTGAGAATAAAAGAAATCCAATTACGTACCTATCCCAATAATACTTAGTATTCAATCAGTTGTAGATGTATTTAGTAATATTATTTGGTCTTTGGTAATGAACTTATATCACAAATGAATGTTAAAGCAGGCCAAATAAGAATTAGCTTCCCAGGGATTTAGTCAGCAGACCATACATCAAATGAATATAATAATCATCAATATAAACATTTAGTAAAAGCATACAATGGAAAGCCTAACTATGCACGTATGTTACTTGAGTTTATAGTTATCCTCATACCCAACTATAAAATTAAACATTAAGTAGATCATAAATACAGAAATAGACCATGTTTTGCACCAACACTCCTTGTCAGTTAAACATTTACATTGAATATAGAATTAATTATGGCATTTACAAACTGACGGCTTTGTTTCAAGAATTGATTCAAGGTGCTCACACGTGCCATTGTGAAACAAAACATTGAATCCGGACTCAAAGAGAAACCGTCCGCAATTCACAAAACATTACCTACAAATGAAATTAAATAATGGATATCGATTCCAACAAACCTGTACACCAGATTACAAAACTGTTCCAGATTCCAGACCCCTGCTATAATAATGATTCAATGCTACACGTCACCTTTAACTTAATAAATTCATAAAATACATCGCAGTAAACATGCACCTGATTGAAGAGAAGATATACACCGCAAAATGCAAGTAGTTTTTTAAATTCTGTTTTGCTCAATGATGTAAAATCTAATTTTAAGAGACAGTCAAGTCTTGACTTTTGGGTAGTCCTTCAGCGTTTAGTAAATGAGAATCATCCTTGGGAGATGACGAGACAGTCTGAGGTCCTTTGCCTATCTTAGTGTGAATTAAATAACGTAATGCGTCTTTGTTCCATGGCACTTTCTCCATCACAGAAGGAATCCCCTGTAAAACCGCAAAAATTAAACATCTATATATTCAACCATTACATTTTCCCCACTATAAAATAGAATACTTCAAGCTATTGTCACTAAAATCAGCTCCCATTATGTAACATTACAACTAATAAAGCACATACTACAAAAAGCCAAATTACTTAAGAATGGTAAATAATAATTTATTACAGATGCTGGCGAAAGAGTAGCAGGAGGTTGTGTATCAAGTCCTTTGTAATATTCCTCGTGTAATTTAACCGAAGGGAACAAATGATGAACAGCAGATACTACAATGGGTATAGATTCTTCCAACAAATACAGACACGCATTTGGTCCAGCATCAAAAGTATATGCAACCTGAAATGGTAAACCAATTTTTTGTCTCAATCGGTCCCTGACCACGTGATTTCTTACTTATTTGCAGTCACAACAATAATAACAAAACAACGTACAATGTTTTTTCCACTGTCCTTGTTGATAAGATGAACTAAATCAGCAATGGCGTGTGAGACGTCATTCATATAAACACAAGGCGGATATGTGTCTAAGCAGACGCCATGAAATTGATTGCTATCTTGCATCGTAATTTTGGCAAAAGTTTCAAAATCTCTGTCAAGTATAGCCTTTAAAATCCCAAAACATTACATTTTACTTTTTTCATTATTATTATTTCATTAGCGCTTTCTTTAATCATATATGAAATGAAAAGTGGATTAAAAAATTTTTTACTTTAGTCATATTTTCCATTCTTTTTGGTACACATTTTTCCACGCGATATTTCAACAGATCACTGGTATTTACACTAGTTTGCATCCCACTGGTACTGCTAGTTTTCTTCTTATTATCGCTCACCTTAAAAACATCAATTCATTTTATATCCATCATTTACATACGTTCTTTAGTTATTACATCATAGATAGAGTAAATATGCAGATTTGCTTACAACTAATATCAACACCCTCATTTCTGGCCAATGAGACTCATCAACAATTTGCCTTGCAATTGAATCACTCCCATCAGCCTTTTTCCCAGCTATCCATTCCACAAAGCCTCCATACACACTTCTGCACGCACTTCCAGAACCTTGCCGTGCTATCGTTGATATGTCTCCTTCAATGTCAAAAAGCTGGCATAGGGAGTAAACTATAGAATAAATAAAAAATGTCTCAAAAAGGCAGATAATGGTGGTTGTGTTAATAATTAGTACTTCTTCATATAATATTAGTTTTACACATCGTTTCTATTTAAAAGGTTTTGACTATCATCAATACGTTCCATTCATAGTTCAAGTTGAAGGAAAACACAACATAATGACAAACTCACAATGAACTTTTATATATTGAATATTAATGACGCACTTAAACTGCCTGACTGAATGCAGCTCACTAATTTATACTAATATTATTATCCCAGTCGGTATTATGCATTCAGCATAGTCTGTTTGGAAAAATAATAGAAATTGTAACTAGTGCATTTGCTATACACAATCTATATTAGAGCATCATATTATAATGACTTGAAAAAGGTGTTGTCTTTACATTACATACATCGATACATTATAATTTACAATACAATTCAGTAAAAGAATAGTATACATACACACTAGTCTACGTCTAGACTTATTCTTAATGAAAAATATAATTGTCTGAATTCTCAATGTCAAAGTTAATTATTTTTATCACCTAAGCACGCATATCCAGCGGCTGAAGACGCAAGGCCTGCAGCTGTTGGGAAATTGTTCTCAGAACAAATGTGCACATGCCAAGACAAACTCTCATCCGACATTTTCCCCTCTGACTTTGCTTTTGTTTTAACTGAAAGTAAACGACACAAAGAATTTTCTTCAATATGATTATCTTGCTTGACATTAATCTTTACTTTCACACACATACTAATTACAAACTACACGAAACCACTATGATTTGGTTTGTACCAACCTACACGATTGTATTTAGGAATAATGCCCCAATATCAAAATTTTGCACATTTCTTTCATGCCTACACAAAAAGATTTCTGCTTATATTGATAACGAAACTATAAATGAATTATTTATTGGTTATGTAAGCATTTTAGTGAAAGCGACTTCCTAGTTTCTAGATTAGTGTATAGAAGTAATACAATTCATTAGGCTTTCTTGCTCTCTTTTAGGGTTTATTGAATCTTTAGTTTTTTCAATGTTTGAGAAAAATGCATTGCCACACACAGAGCTTTGAACACAAAAGAAGTCCTCCTTAAACAACATTAATATAACAAAATACATTTAAATTAAAACATTGTGTCTTGAAATAGAGAATATTTTATTCTCAAAATCAAAACGATTTACGATTAAGACTTGTCAAATCCCAAGAGAAAACTAGTAGTATGTTTAACGCAAAACAGGTTTCGTGGAAAAAGTAATTTAATGTCACACACATTCTGAATACTCTATACATTAGGAATTAGGAACTTACCCTCACGAAGACAATTCAATAAGCGTGGATTATCGAATGTCTCTTCTTTTCCGTTCAGCCACATACGATGATTTTGAAAATCTGGACTAATTGCTACCGTTGTTACAGAACACATCTATATATTCAAACATACATCCAAATGAATTTTCCAAAATAAATAATCATAATGTACGAGAAAGAACTCGATATTCGAGACACACATTCAAATATATTGTGTTAAACGAAAATTATACAGAAAATATGCAAATGCGTCCGAAATTACAGTTACAGACAAATGAATTTACAACGTAGTAATAACTAACTTGATCTGTGCACAGCGTTCCACTTAAAGAATCGTTTAACGGTAGTATTAATTTTTCATCGCGTTTGCCCCCTGAAATTCATCAGAAAATTCACTAAATAATATTGACATAATAATTGTACATAGATATAGTATTTTATAGTTCGATTCTAAATATATGTATTAATAGCATGCCAGAATAACAACTTACAATATTTGATGACAGCAATATTTACCGGTGCCATACAGGTAACTATTTTTAACATTGTCCAAAATTTGTATCGATCTTGAGTTTGCAGAAAAGATTATGCTGAGTCAAGAACTGACCGTATGCAGAGCATTCAGTTTTAACAAGAAATAACGAATGATGGAGCGCCTGAGAATGGAGGTCTTCCTTCAATCCAAGTCCCCTAAAACCAAAACAGTTAATTATAAGTATTCTAACTTTTATATACAGATGAATCGTGTATTACATGTATATGTATTATATCATTATATGGTATTATGTATCATTAATTATCCCAAAAAGATAAACCCTTACACCCTTTTGGTTGAGTAGTAGTATAGTAGTGTAGTAGGTACTTCACATAAATAATCAAACTACACGGGTTCTACAGAAAGTCCAGTTTTTCTCTGCGCTTTTGGGGCCAACAATATTATGCCACCATGTTAGGTACAATTTTTAAGACATGTATCATTTGCAATTTGCAAATACTTTGCGTTCCAGAGTAAAGTTCGTTTTCTGTTTTCACACAGGCCCTCATGTAGTCTAAACAAAATCTCCTTTTACTGCTTTGTGTTGTGGTATGAGAAATAAAGCATTCCCACTGTGTTCATGGCCAATTTAGCTGTCGAGTTCTCGAGGGAGATATTATAGTGAGAGTACAAATGTACATACCACATTTACATAAGCAATAACAATAAGAATGATTTCATCATCATAAGACAGCATGAGACATTTTTATGCTGTGCAGTGCAATTGAGCTGGTGTGTAGTGGGTAAGTGGGTATTTTACATGCATAATAATGGTAATAATAGCTTTATATTATTATATCAGCTAATAACATGTAGTTAAAAAATAGTAAGCACATACGTCCTGTCCTTTTGTAAAGCTCTTTAGGCTTTAACTTTTATTTTACAGGGTAAATGTGTGAATATAATAATATTATTACTGGTGTGTTTTCCTGTAGGACTTGAAGCATTTCATAAGAGCACAAAAGTACAGATACAGGATGATGCAAAACTCTACTGACTGCTATTCATCACTCTAATTGAACCATGAACTTTTACAAATAAATGGAATTATAGGATATTATAATATATTCTCCTTTTATGGATATGACAATTTCATGAAAGAGGATTGTTCCATGATTCCCTTGACGTAACATTTACATTATCAACGATAATAGTATTTACAGTGACACCTTTCCTTTTCCTTTTGTCCATTTACAGGTGAAGTGTTAAACGATACAAGTAATAATACTTATAATTGAAATATGCAAATCTTTGCTGTGCCACTTAAATACACTTGCAATTAAAATACATATATTGAATATGCACTAATATGCAGCCATAATTATAAGGATGTAGACTGAAGGGACAAAAACGGAAAGGGAACTGTTATGTAAACTGACTTTACATTTGCGCGAAGGGCAAGAAAATTTTGGGATTTAAAAACTCTTTTAGGAATTTAAAACTGACTTTCCCAAGAAATTCGGAATTTACAAATTAACGGCGAGCCGTTTCAGAAAACTCGCCTTTGTGAAGGCGGTGAAGGGAAGGCAGTGATGTACAGAGATTTAAGGAACCCTGTACACACATGACAATACTGAAATCCTGGAGGGAGAAACGGTATTTCCAACGGAAAGGTAAAGAAGGCTTCTACATTAAAAAAACCAACTCACGATGAACTTGGACACAGGTTTTCAAATTCATAAAATATGGTCTGCTATATTAAATCTTTTGCCAAATTCTAACTTCCAGAAAATCTTTAACATTCTACAAACTATTTTGAATCACAGAAAAGAAACGATATTATTCTAAAATGTTCGTTTTGTCCGTAGTATTTTTCCATGATCACACATCAAAAATGAAAAGGGTCATTTCGAAATAATTCTGTTTTATAACCACATGAGAAATGCTACAAGAACATCGCATACATGAACGACAAAATTTATTTCCACAGCGTTTATTTATTTTTTATTTCAACATAAACTGGAAATATTTTTCATCCTTCCAATACGCAGCTGCACTTTTTTCTTCAGAAGTTCTTTCACATTTCAGGGATGCAGACAATGCTTGAATCGTCGAGAGAGATATGAGATACTTCCAAGGAACGTTATTGTGTTTTAGGACCCATTCCATGAAATTGCATTAAAATGGTTACCTGCCTACTCTTTACATGTTTTTGTCGCAAACCTCTTTATAATTTAAGAAATATTTGTACGATTTTAAGGAGGAGATTTCCAGCCCTGATTATTGTAGCTTAATGTAGAGCAAACATTTATTTATAAACATTTTACGAGTTACTCTCAAGCGGTATAAGCACCGACGGAAGTTGACTAAACTATGCATAAACGTAACATGTGGGCCCGTCTTCAAAAAATCAGTCTACAGGTTACAGAGATAACGCGCGCTCACTTATTACTGTTTATTTTTATAGTTAAGTACATCAAAATTACTACTGTGCTTCTGATTAATTGTTATCTAACGCTTCTGTTCAATCATTTCTGGCCAAATAAAAACAAAAACTTTTACGACTCAAACACCATGTTACATACTGCTACTAAATGTAAGAACTATTTTAAAATATTAGAAACTGCTTTAATTAGATGTCTTTTGTTAGCACCCCCAGTTTGGGGCACCTGGTTTTGAAATGTAATATCGCAAAAATTCAAGGAGACTTGTCCCGAGGGAAAGTCGTAGGAATTTCTTTAGCCCTCCATGTTATTGATTGACTTAAAAGACTGCTATACTGTAAACGAAAGCTAGGCTGATTTGGCTTACTTTGTGCAGCAACAGCAACCAGTGCTTTTTTGGCATTTATTAAAATTCTCTTCTGTGCTTAAAATCAAGCAGTACTAGTTGTCAATTTTAATGTTCGCGGTTACGATCATCATTGGAGAAAACTGACATACAGAACAGGTACCTAATGAGACGAAAAGAACTAGGGAAAGGAATTCGGACTCATAGCCAATAGCGAGCAAGAACCCGTTGAACTAAGCCAACCTTTACAGCTTCAGGCCACCAATTACAATATGGTTCACAAATTTGAATAAAAGGAGCGACAAAATGCGAGGGATTTGCTTTTCGTTCCGTTAGTCTTTCTGTCTGCCTGTTTGAGCAAGGCAACGGGACAGAAGAATCAGTCTTCTTGTGCGAAGAAAAGAATAACAATCGGGTCAACTTTATACAGGACGGAACTCCGATATTTGGAATGTCAATGAACAAGTTCAATTTGAAGTAATTTGGAATTTAACTTGAACACAAGCGAAAGACTACTTCCGTAAGAAATCATTGTCTTATTCGATCAAGGATCGGGATTTCGTGAATCGGACGGACAAGGGGAATAAAACGTAAGCCTGTTCTCTTCACTAACTGTTAATATTATTACGCGATGAAATTGAAAACCTAATTTCCTACAATCTATACAATCAAGATCTAAATTAAAAATAGAATGGTTGATGGTGTAGCATAAAAAGCGATTTATAATAATATATTTTATTTTACAAAAGTTGACAGCTGAAATTACTTTTACTATCATATTTGTGTTACAAATGAATGTTCTTGTGGTAGTTAAATCTTAATTTCGAATTTGTTAAATTGTAGAAAACAAATCATGGATCAAATCGACCACTATGATATGATAAATGCGCCCCAATTCCTGGATTTTGCGGCACTTGTCGAAAATGGAGGAGGATACGACGATCCCGAGACTGATAAGTATTTCGGTTAGTTTAGAAAATATGTATACCATTAAAAAGATTATTTATAGATATCGGTACTTGCATCGATCTCATCGTCATACTTTTCTCCTTTCCGTTGATTACTTTATATTCTGTCAGGTACCGATGCGACTTTTGAGAAGATATTATTATTAATTGTTTATAATTTCAGAAACTCATAAAGAGGAAGATGACTTCTTCATTCCTATCGATAAATTGCAACCGACAATCCAGCTTTTAAATGAGCAGCACGGAAATGTTCCCGCAGCTGTTGAGAAGGTCGATGCCGACACTATGAGCGATATAAGTGTAGAGTACTACAACACCCCAAATGGAAAACAATCATCAATTATGGGTGGAGAAATAATTAGGAAAAGTAATACCAACGGAAATGAAACCCCCTCTGCACAAATGATGATGTCTTCAAGTCTAACTCCAAGTTTCCATACCCCAGTGGGTGAGGAAGACAAAGAAAATTCTAATTACACTCCACAGTCCAATTGCCCGAATCCGTTTATATCTACAGCCGACAAAACACTTGTTGCTTCAAGTCGTCGCACAACTGCTTCAACTACTGATGGAAATGTAAGTCAATACTTCTTAAGAGAGTCCCTTTTAGCCCAGCTAGAGAAGTTAAACGTTGGAGAAGTCGAGGAGGATCATGATAATTATGCATCCCCAGAAAATATAAACGAAGAAAATTCTTCAGCACCAACTGCCGACAAAAATTATTCAGCTCTCATTGCCGAGAAAAATAATTCACCATTCAGTGCGGAGAAAAATTATTGGAATGCTAACGAACAGAATAGAACTCCAATGTTGGCCAATCCCACAGTTGTTGTCGACACTCCACCAGAAAGTCCACAAGAAGTTGAAATTTATTACGTACGTGATACGAATCAAGAATCACAAACCAAACCGGCGTTGATTGAATCTACACCCCGTCCACAATCCATTTATATTGCCCCTTCTGTAGGCTGTGAGGTCATTTGGGATCCTGATGATTTAGTATGCGAGTATGAACCTGAACCCAGTAACGAAGACGATGTTGAAGGTAAATAGAACTTGTATTCGTTGAAGAGTATAACCTGCAAAAGGACAAACACGGATATCTTCTAAAGACATTGTTTAATATTTTATTTTGTCGATATAGATATTGAAGAAGCTAATCCATTGTACCGAAGTGAAAATTGCTTGTTGGCTAGCTGTGCTAACTTAGAGTCGCTGAATCAACCACCTGTCTTCGAATTATCACCTGTGAAGAACCTGAGGCGGGTGTCAAGTTTGAGTGACATCTGTAAGTTTTTGGTTCCCAAAAACAGAAAAAGTACAACTGTTTACGGCTTCAATCCTCGCGCTGGCATTACTATTCCGAAAACACCTGATACTGCGAAAAGGTTAATATGCCATAGCATTAATGCGACATTATTAGCTAACTGTTAAATCACGGTGCCACTTGGCATATGTGTCGATAAAATTTTAATGTTGCTTGGTTTAATTTTAGGCGTGCCGGAAGATCCCGAGTTGCAAGAACGTCTTCTAACTGCAGTAGCCAATCAAGCATAGCATCTTCCGTTGCGTCGTCTATTTCTTCAGTTTCTAAAATTCCTAAAGTGAAAGCTGATATAATAAGAAAAATTGAGCCCATTTCTTCAGGCAGTCGTGTTGGAGCTTATAATTTTAGCTACCTAAAGGATCGACAACCAAGAGCCGAAAAGAAAACTCTTCCTGTTAATACCAACACCTACGTTTCTTTTGCACAAGCTGTTGCCAGCTTTCAAAAAAATACGCCTACTCGATATCGCACTGCTCCCCGAGGCGGCTTCCTTCCAAAAAGTATGATTAATTTATGATTGAAATCTGCGAGGGTTTATCCTTTTCAATAAATTAATTTGGTTTTTGTAATCGTTGAAGGCACAGTTAAGCGATTTACCAATCTTTCAATGGCTGTGTAATCTGGTAGCCTGTGCCATATAAATGCTGGCTGAATACAGATTTATCTGATATTAATATTAATGACATGTTTCGAAATGTATTTGAGAATGTCTGGTATGGGTCATACATATTTTATAATTATATGGTATGCACAAAGCGCCATATTATTATTGGTTTCCAATTTTCAAAATTTGATTATCAAATAATTGGGAAATTGTTCGAAAGACTTCTTTGTTAATGAACTACGTAACCTGGCTTATAGTAATGTGGTCGGCGCCATTTCATGTTAATGTGCCAGATTATAAATTCCTATATATAATTGACAATAGGCTGACTGTGTAACTGTGAAGCTTTATAGCGAGTATAAGACGCTGCGTCTATTATCCGTTGCTTCGGCCATTCAACAACTAAGCTACACACACGCACTGTGCAGAACAGAATCGTCGCTTTGTTTTATTACGTCGGCCTATCCT
>JAAAYG020053203.1:0-10933 GCA_009936455.2 Tomocerus minor
TAGAGGTAGGTAGCTATTTTCAATTAGTATAAAACCGACCTGTAATTAAAGAGTAGCTAGTTTTACCATTTTTAAAGTTAAATGTTAATATCCTTGTTCTGATAAGAAACTTAAGGCATTCACCGTTCATATTCCATTTCATAAAAATAGCTACTACGGTGATTTGATTACTACTTTGAGTAGGTACTAATCTTTGATACCGTAAACAGTAATGTCTGTGAAGAAAGCAGTGATAGTGATAATTTCCGGTACTACTGCATGCTCACCATCAGGCCATAGATTTTGTAACTATAATTATATTCATAGAGTTTGAAGTATTTGGCCATTTTTACTGAGCAAAATAAAAGTCAATATAAAAAGCAACCCTTTATAAAATAAGAGATTTCATTTTATTTCTTTATATTAAAAATATATGTGTTTATAATCTGCCACAATGAAGTTTAACTTATAAATAACATCTAAAAAGTAAGCTTTTCTTTTAAATTTCTCTTCGTTGTTAAAAGGTGTGCAAATAATTAGTTTCCCAAAGGATTTTAAACCTAGAATTATTATATTATGAATTGCTTAATAAAATCCTATGGGTTGCAAATCGATTGCTTATTTAACAGTCCAAGCGAACATTATAGCTGTGTTGATTAGTGAAGGTGCAAGCAAATAATCTAAAAATGGCCAATTAACCGAGTTTGATGTAAGCGTGCTGGAGATAAGGCAGGGAGACCTATTGGAGCTAGAAGACATGCTCTTGGGTTACATTACCCATCGTTGTAGAAAGAAAGAGAATCTAGGAACATTAAATTCTAAGACAAACAATGTTTTTTATGTTTTGTGATTTATCCTGCACCGTAACCGTAGTACATAAACTGAAGTTTTTGTCTTTCATTCATATTTTCATATTCATGGTTTCATTGTTCAAAATAACTCATGTGAGCTATTTAGACTTCATGTATAAGAGCAATAACAATGTTGGCTCTACTGTTGATATGGTTTCGTTAGGGGCTGTGTAAGGTCTGAATATAGTGTCAGAAGAGCACAATTGATATTCTATACGGATGTAGTAAAGAAACGACCTTTGTGAGAGGAACATTTAAAGCGAGGTACTACATAAATACGGACAGGGAGAACACACTCGCTCTGGGAGATAGCACAATAAGTCATGTAGACTGAAGTGAAACAGGATTCTTCTTCCAACAGAATTCTGGGAGCTGAGAATTTTCCACTAGGGAATGGAACCTCAAAGAATGTGTCGAGAGGAACCATGCCATGCCTTATGTGTGGCAATTCTGGCAATCCTAATGCTTTGGCAAGTGTGCCCTAAAGTGGCATGCCATGCCCCAACTACTTTTTCTAAATTCTGACAATGAGAATGTATAACACCAACTAATAAGCTACACAGAGATTTACTTTAATACCAAATACTTATCCCTGATATACTTTTTCTAGACTTTATCATATCATCTCCAACATTATTCATGAGTTATAAGTTCGTTTGTGATCTTGCTCAAGACATATAAGCATAAAGATCAAATAAACTGCCCCAATGTACTTCTACGTAGCTCAGTGTACAAAATCAACTCAATGTATTTTATGAACAAATTGAACGTATTTCATCTCAAAAAGAAGTAGGTAGACCAAAGGTAATGTTGACTACAATATCAGAATTATTCTTTACGCTACATGCACAACATTAGCATAGAAAATCTTAACTTACAGTAAAATATACCAAAGCTTACTTATTGTTAGTTGCAAGATTTTAAACTTTAAGTAATTCATACAAAAACAGTGCAAAGTAGCATGTATATGTCTTGTTACATTAACTTCTCTATTTCTTAATGTTACAATAATTATTTCCAAGGTAAGCAATTTGTAAAAGAATTATGTGATTCAAAATTTGAGGATGTAGTTAGAAAAAGGTTAATGGAAGGTCAACATGCTCTAAAATTCTTTTTTTCTAAATACATTTTTGATTTTGAATTGACTGTTGACTTATTTAGGACGCTTCTGTTAAATATCTGTTGCATGTAGCTATATTTCAGGTAAATATTCACGGCTCACTTTTACTTAGAGTGCATCGGCATCAGTTTGACGACAGAAGTAAACCGAAGGCAAGTTAAACCAACAAAGTTTACAAAGAACGTGTCTGGATGTAAGTATGGATATGGTGCCACTTTGAAAGTATCGACTCTTCCTCCATGCATGGATCCTAATAAAGTATGTATCTTCTAAGTTATAAAGTAGAGAAAGAAGACGATGCAAAGGAAGCCCAGAAAATAATTCTATTATGCTATCTATAGCATTATTATTATAATGTCTATGTAGTGTAATGTAATGCCTTTGTGTTTTCAGAGGATCTGTGTTACTTGCATCTCGCTGATAATGGTCCACAGGCAAGTACCAACCAACAAAGGCACTTTATATACAAGCTTCACAGTGCTCAAAACTAACCTGAGAAAAATTATGACAAACCAAGTTGTCCATAAAAGGAATCTGCTCGACCATTATGTATTTTGTATTGTAAGCATTCTTACATATGTAGCTTGTGTGTGTGTGTGTGTGTGATGCCCTTTGCCTTTGTAAACTCTATATATCCACATCCACCACATTTCGTTATGTTCTTTCATTTCACGCTTATTGTTGGGCGCAGGCGAAATTAGATACCAAACTACTAGAATCCTTCTATGTTGTAAAATGACTTCACTACACACAATAGCATTTGATAGAATCCACATTTTATTATGTTAAATGCCTTTAATGCCCATATGTTACCGTTACAGTGTGATCTGATGCAACGTCACATCTAAACGATTTATGTAACTGCTAGTCAAATCTCCATCCATATTTCAAAGTCGTCAATACATTCTAAAAATGCTGAATTTGATACTTTTGGCGAGAATTACCAAACAAAACCGAATATACCCTGTGAACTGAATTTTAATATAAAATGCTTTTTTAAGGGAAAATAAACTGTAACTGTAGATATTCAAAACTAATTCTAATAAAGTCAGAATGAAATAATTTAAACGCAAATTATTGTTATGTATGCAAAAATATGTTCGAGCATGTTTTACTGAGACACGTATAACGATAAGATTGAAATATATTTTTGTTGTTAGTAGGTACCCTAGCATATTCTTAGAAAAGTGTGATTATTTTATCATTAGTCCATGGAAGTATAGAAGTGAGAGGTAGAGTATTAATGTAGTCGTTGTAGTATGAACTGAGAGTACTTCACCGGTGGCCAAAAGTCGACAACATGGATTTCCTTGCATGAGACACTGTTTTTTTTCATTATCCGACAGGATTGAAGTGCAAACCTTGCAATTAGACACAGGGTAGACGTACATTATTACGTACAGGTGTAAGGATAGTAACACTTGCAGGAATAATATTCCCTCACACGTCTCTCTCGGCACAGGTAGATAGGTAGAGAGAAGTGAAGATGCGATAGAGAGAACGAATTGAATGGTGCGAGAGCAGAGCACAGGTCAGACAGTGTGACTATGTTTTCTACAAGCAATACAATAATAGGATTTTCCTGTGCAGCATTAGTATGTAGATGAGATGTGATGAGTTGGGAGAAAGAGCAACAGGAAATTGCTCTCGGACTTGAAACGACTTGTCATGCATGGCAACCCTCACTCAATGAGCTATACGAATACATACATACTTACTTACTGCATATTATAATCAAGCCGACTTCTATCCTGTCCAATGCAAAACGATGGCTTTTCAACTCTCTGGCATTTGCTACTGCTCGCTCTCCGTCCAACTGCGCTCATATTATAATATCCATGGATATCAACGTAACCTTTTTGTTACATTTACCTCCGTTTTGGTTGTAGATGGATGAAGAATGGATTGTGGTGTGTCTGAGCTCAGCTTTATCACACACTCCGCTCCACACAATCAAAACAGTCACAAAAATATGTAGAGATGGGGGAATCTGTCTCTCACTTAGGAAATACTCGAGCCTTACTATAATATTACCCAACCAACACACTCTCTCTCTCTCTCTGTCCCTATGTTAACAATGCATGTCCTGTCTTTTTTTCCTCTGAAGCATCATTTACACTTTGCTACAGGAGGACAGACGGGACACTCAAGTAATCAATCTCGAATGTCCATTTCACTATGCTCACTATAATTACAAATCCATTGTACAATAATATTATGTAGCTATCTAGACAGCAAAAGTTATCAGCGGATGAAAAAATAAATAAAGCAATATTTACATATTCTATTTTGTACTTTGTGCTCCATTATCTAATTTCTTGCTCACTACTATTGTTCCTATAAAGCCCTGCTAATTGCAAAATGTATATCTGTGTTGCATAAGCAATAACAACAAACACATGACTAATTCTAGTTATATTATTAGTATTTCCTATTTATAGATCCCTGCATATATGATCGACATTTTATATCGCTCACTCTATGGATTCTATGAATAATAAATATGCATTTAATATTTATTTAATAGCTTGTCTTATCTTAGCTCGAGGAATTTAGATCAATAATAAATGTGCCAAATTAGATATTGTCTTATTTGCTCTTTCATCCACTACTTCTCATTTGTGTTAGTGTCAAAATTATAATAAGCACTCAATTAATTTGTACACAGCTAGCCCTCCCGTCTCAAGTGATCCTTCTTACCTGCAACAGTTAATTTTTACACGGACTACTAGGTGAAAATAGGCAATGGAATTGTTAGTAGGGGACCTATTTATAAATGGATGGAGAAGAGAGAATAATAAAATGCGAATAAAGGGAAGATAGGATAAAAAGCCTGGGTAAATGTATTCCACAGAGTCAACAGGACGATAGATATAAGTGATGACTTGACTGGTGCAATGAATGGATGAATAAGTTTCTTTAAAGACAGCCGATAATGGAAATTACTATTTGCACGTACATGTTTTTTATTCTTTGTTTGAAGAATGAAATGCTTTGTCTTGTTCGATTCAGGTGAGCAATGCCATGGCTTAGCCAACCTATTTTACTTGTAAGTTACCTAAATACATATTGCCGGCACATTTATTATTATGACTAGGGGAAAAGGTCTTTTGATAATGTGGAAAGCACAGTTGATGTAATATTTGTTATTCCGTCTGTGTATATATTATACGTAGGGCTATATCATACATAATGTACTCTTTATATCATAGGATAAAAAACTGTTATATATATACGACTTTATTATTACATCGTATTTCGTATGTGATACTTAAGGAAAATAGTAGGAGATAAGTTCTGACCTATGTATGCATGTTTCGTTAACAGAAATTTCTATTCTAGTCTAAGGGGTTGCATTGCATGCAGATAATGTGATATCCTAATTAGCGATAATAATATAGATACAAGTATTACACGCATGCTACGATAATGTTGATGTCTGTATTTGTGTATGAAATCAATAAGCTGGCAAAGGTTTTTTCTTAAAACAGCCTTTTTGACAAAGTTTATCTGTTAGTGGGGTAGCTACGAATTATTTTAATACTGATGACGACGACAGTTGATGCAACTATAATAAAAAGAGCGTTATTGATAACATTTTGGTCTATTTTTGTGCTTATTATTCTGTCGTCGTATTTAATGCAGTAAGTATGCAGGAATATATGAATTTGTGAATGTGAAGGAATTAGTTGGGTAGGATTATTTTTTTGTCTTTATTTCTAAGTAGGAGAAAACGCAGGTTTTGAATATGTATAGAGATGTAGAAGGATTTAAAAGAGGCCTAAGCTGACGTAAAGACAATTAATGAGGGTTTGAGTGGTTAGCATGAAGGCAAAGAAGAGGGTGTACTTATTCCCTTATTCATGGCTAGAATGATGACTGACAAAAAGCTGGCATTATAAAAAATTGAGAAGACCCGTGCCAAAGTGGAACATGCTGAGCTAAATTGAGTGAAGACAGGAAGAAGACAAGAAAGAAAAAGAGAAACGGATTTGTGTGATGTGATGTGTGGGGGAGTCAGTCTCAGCCACAAAAAAGTAGTGATGATGACGTTTTAAAAAATGCAAAATAAAGATGCGTTCATCTACAATGAGACAGATTGACGGGATGCGAATGCCTCTACTTTGTTCATCACGTGCACTACCTAAAGACATCTACATACAGATTATCCTTTCCACCTCTCCACAACTCACATTTCTCCACCAATAATTCTGACTTAGCTTCTTACATGCTCTCTACTCTCCTCTGCTAGTGTTTACCTGCTCTCTGTCGTATCTCTATACATGCATCAGGGAATTGGCCCTGTTACTCTGGCGAAGAGGAACGTCTCTAATAATAATATATTCAGGTAGACAGAAACAACTAGCTATTAAAATGAGAGAATGAAAACGATGAGAACGGAGGCATTTAGATTGTGTTGTTTGAGACAGGAAAAGTAGCAATTTAGCTGCGGATTTACGGGATGAGACTTTGATGGACAAACTGGGACTCAAACTCAGATGTATTTATATACACCATAGCACACTTCCCCCATACCTACTGACATTTCAATGGATCATATTACGTAGGTATGCATACATATATAATATAGCTAACTAATACTTACGTGAACCAACTTTAACAGAAACACTAATTAACTACACAACAACCTCGCACGTACATGCACTCTACATCTTCAGGTGCTTTGTTTCACTAAATGCTACATGATATTCATTTTCAAAACTGAATGCCAAAGGGCAACAGATCCTCATCATTTTCGTGGTAAGAGCAATTCCATATTATCATTATTTACTCCCACACAAACAAAACAAAAGGCAATCATTTTACAGACAGGTAAAATAGGGATCAAGTTTTCCGGTCTTCTACTACCGTAATATTTTGTTAATGCATCAATGGATTAAATTAACTAACTGAGAAGTCAAAGCATTTGGAAGAATCAACATAAACGTGACAAAAATAAACAAATCCTATCGTTATTTTCACTGTTCAATTTCGCTGAAGTTTAATTTCAATTTTTTCGGGAAGGATTACATTAAGATACAACAACAAAAGTTGTTTCAAAAGTTTTCCATAAAAGTTCCCAAAATGTCAGCTTACAAAATGCGAAAAATGTCTTTTGAGGATGCCATTATAGTTAACCATAATTTTATTTGCATATGCAACCACATAATTTATCCTTTTGCTTTGGGCTGGCTCGTAATAAACTACGGTACTAAACTTCAATGTGTGCACAGTATTTGTTGTAGCTACGGAAGCTAAAAATTGAAATTTTCTGAGGGCATCTCATTAGCAAACTCATAATCTAACATTTGATTGGCCTTGTTATGTATCAATGTTTAATGTATGATTATGTTGCAATTACATATTATAAGTATATAGGTAGTATATCCTAGCAATTGGAGTTGAATGCAACATTTCATGATTATGTATCATTTGAAAAAATCCTCGTTGGATTTAACATTTTATATTTATGTCATGGATTACAGGTACCAGGACGAAGTAATTGACTATTTACAGCATTCATAGTTATAGTTGACGAGAAGCATACATTTTAATAGGCAAGTACATGTTCCTTAAAGAGAATTTGCAATTGTCGCTCTTGTGTTTTTTTCTGCTGCAATGTAAATGTCGTCAGTTCACTGACATCTGACAGTCAGGGATATTTATAAATAGAACCTTTTGAGATGAACTGAATAATAGATATATAAGATGAGTGTGAGAGGATGGCAAAGCGCAGAATGTGATTTTGTGAAGCACAGAGGATGTTAATCTAGCGGATATTTGTCGGTGCTGTGGCAGAAGACAAATAAGAAGGATAATGCATACTGTATAAGGGAATGTAAAGAAATGCTACAAAGAAAAGTTCAACTTAGTAGTTCCTCTTCCAATTTATATGCCTACAGAAGAGAGAGAGAGATTCACTTACACATGTCATGTCCTCCTCCATCCAGCTCAATTCTGTGCATGAACGAGAGGATTTCTAGACCGTAAGGGATAGAAATTCTGTTCCTTATAAAAATAATCTAAGCACAAATGGAAGTTGAGCGTACAATGCAGATGAGGACAGAAGAGTGTGCAGTAGTAGCTAATAGTCTTTTCCGTCTTCTACTTACTTATCCTTAGTCAAACTTTGTTGGAGACTACAAGATGCAAAACATATTTCCTTTGCTGCACTCGAATTTGTTGCTGAGGAAGGCAGAGAGCAGCGGTTCAGTGACTAGGAAGGCGAGTAATGTAGCGTGAAGGGAACCACGCCTTTTGCAAAATGTTCTGTGCCAATGAATTGCATTGCATCTTCTATCTCACAATAAAAATCCATCTGACGTTCTCTTCAGTCTTTCTTTCAATTACTTTTCCAATGCAGACATGGAAGACTACTTTGAATCTCCTCAATTCCCTCTGCCTCCACATCCCTTAAATATCCCTACGAAAAGCTCACATAAACTTTAAAGTATTAATTTATGTTTGATGTATTGGTAGTGAAGCTCAAGTTTAGTTCCTAGAAAAACATTTTACCATATCGCTTACTTACCATTGTATTTAAAGAATGCTTAAAGTTTTTTATGATATTTAAAATTACATTGGAAACTGGAGGCACTTGATTACTATGAAGTTTGAATTTAAAAATAGCATTCATACTATTACCATTTCTTTAATTTTGCATAATATCTGTGTATGTGTTTCAAGCACATAATAAAACATTTATAGTCATAGGCTTTCAAATTGAGTCTTCGAATGGCAAATTAATAAAAATGAAAAGCTGCCTTAAATTTTGTCTAAACTCATAAGCTGCTGATGAAGATCTATCAAGCCACACGATAAGGCAGGTTTATCCCTGAAACTCATTAGTATGTGTGTCTAATTACGGATTGAAACAAGGGTGAAATGAATAGTTTTAAGAAACCTAATTGAGTTAATAACATTACACATAAGCTTGTAATAAATACAACCTGGTCTATAAACAACCAGACACTGAGATTGTTTATTTAATTTTTAAGGAAGTAAAAAATTGTAGTTCAATGTTAAGATTAAAATGATCCTTTCAATTCCAAGCAATGCTGCTGAATGCTATAGTTATGGATAACGAGCAGTGTTAATAATTCCCATCAGGGCAGTGTGGTACATTTTCTTTAGTAGTTCCCTATCTGCAGGTGCACTAAAATATCTGAAGCAGATTTTGACTCTCTGTATTTAGCACAGGAAATGGAAATGACGGGGCAGAAAGAAGACATTTTAATACTCTCCTATGCACTCTTTGACAATCTCTCATCTCTTTACCATGCTAAGTCTTACAAGTGCAAGCGACAGACAATCTAGGTGGATATTCAAATTATGAAAATACGGATTTCTTCCAATGGTGTCCAGGATTTGATGAATTAAACGATCGATGCTAATGAGAAAAATTATTGTTACGGCTTCTTATATATCAACACAATGATCAGAGAAGGATATTTTTATTCATAATCAATGATTGAATGCATTTTCTATTTCAAACACTTATTCATTCATATTAATTAAAACTATATAAATTGATTGTCTAGTTACTGCATGTTCTGATTAAATTACTAGTAAATTAATGATTAGCTAGGCCGCGCTACTGTATCAAATAATTGTAAAGGAAACTTTTCCATAAAACTGTAGATATGAAGTATCAAGATCGACAGCACAAAATAAAATAATGTGTGCCTACATAATTCTAAATTCTGCATAGTAAAAATTAAATATTCTATCTATGATTAAGAGTATTTATTAAAAAAGAAGGGATCAATAATCGATCAATAAATTATTGGAAGGGACCGAAAACAAACTACTGCATTAGAAATGAAACTGCAGTAATGCAGGTTTCTCACCATCACGTACCCGTATAAAATTGGCTGCAAAACGCAATACAGCATCGTCACAAAATTTAGTGACGATGCTGTACTGCGTTTTTCAAACCGCAGAGACGCAATTAAATGCAAAAAGTCCAAAAATAATTTCTCCTTCTTGTATTCACGAATGCAATTTCTTAAACGTAGTTGCCTCACTACACAGTTCTTGTGATCAAGTAGTGTTTAGAAAGACTACTCAACTAAATTATAGTTCAGCTACTTAGGTATCCCATGCCGTAGATTTAGTCCCTGTACCACCTTGCCTTTTTTAACAGAATGGTAAAAATTGTCAGTAAAGACTTTAGCAAAATGTATATTTAAAAGTAAGTTCCAAAATATTAGCAATCAATATGAAAATTATAAAATTCAAAAGATTCCAGTCAATCATGCAGACCAACTTTAGCAGTTTTTACAATATGTAATTAAAATGCCCTATTTACGGAGAGATTTTACTATATATTATAACTGTGTTCCTTTTGTAGCATGATGCATGACCAAATATTTTATCCAGCAAAGCGAATGAATACGTGTTCAGCCCAATTCTTTTCGTTAGTTGTTTCACTAGTCCACAACATTAAAAAAACAGTTTCTGATTGATACTTGCTACAATTTTAATATAACTACCCAAATTACATGTAGTCATCTATTATTTTATTTTCTATTAGTAACACAAAAGTAAGGGATTAAGTTCCAGAATGAATTGTAGAACTAGTAGTGCAGTTTCAAAACTACAATATTTCTGCATACTATTGGCAGTAAAAAAGTGCAGATCACGGTGCGGTCGCCTTAGATTTTAGCGGTGAGGATTCTGAAGTGTTCTTACCGTAGTGGCACCGCAGAATGCTACAGTAAAAATATCGCGTATCGCATACCGCGTAAATTATCTGCGTGATTCTGCAGTTTCCTTCTAATGGGGTTTGCAAGTCTAAAGAAATCGGCTCTTCTCAAAAACAAATGATATTTCTAAGGGTCACATTATTATAATTTTACTTGTCTACATAGCGAAAAGTCGTAAATGCAAACAAATGGTAAATACAATAGGGGTAGTCAAAATTATAATCTAATCAGATTAGATTAATTTTTAGATACAAAATATAATCGATTAAATCCTT
>JAAAYG020053214.1:0-10931 GCA_009936455.2 Tomocerus minor
TAGTGTAGGAAATTCCATTCGTACTAAAATAACTTTAATTTCATCCATCCACTATCCACCTGGATGAAATTAAAGTGAATAAAACCAATTTTGTCCAATTTTATCCTACCCCTTCATTTCCTCCACGTCAACCCTGGAATTAATTAAATACATCAATCTTGTTTTCTAACATGTCTGAACAATATTTATCGCTACCAATTGTCAATTATTGGGTGACACTACTCCTGTCACAGTCAAGATTAAAGACTAGATAAAATTCCATTACAGATACAGTATTGAAAATGTTTTACCTATCGTGCATGATCATGCATGTACGAAGCTATTCTATCTGTAGTCAACATAGTCAACAACATTGAGTGTCGGTGTTGAAGTGAAAACTTCTGCCTTCGGCATCCCTTACTTCTGCTCTGCTTGAGTGAGTGAAACTATTTTAATAGCAGAAGCATTACCTAAAGCAGATTCGATCGCTCACGATCCACTGACTTCACGAAATACTCCTCTAATAATATATATCTCCAACCAAATGTAGAAATGAGCTAGACAGTAGACAGGTAGTTCTTGTACATATTGGAGATAAAATGCTTTTTATACCTCTGGGAGTCCGTATTTTATATTCCGTTCCAGATCCGAATTTCATCCAATAACAGCTACATTCAAAACCCTTTCATTGGTATTCCATTCCAGTAGGATAGGTGCTACCAAATAATCAACCCAAGTTGACTTCGTGCACTAAAGGCCACGAATACAAATGATGCCCAATTTTATTGCGTCATACAAAATAGCTTTAAGCTTTGCTAAACATCTAATATTAGCAGTAAATACTGACATGTAAAAATCCACTTTCCCCACGTACATAAAAATATATGATTAGAGGATGCCACTTGGAATACTATAGACTTTACAAAATATTGTCCATATAATAAATAAACCAATTTTTGCATAGATAGGCAAGGAATCATAGGTATATATGTACCTATTTTGCTATTATGCTTGTTGTCGCCTTGCAGGTAATTATGCTCGTATGCTTTAGTCGTAATTACAAATGAGTATGAGATAAGGGAAATGTACTGATGACTGTGATGACTGATATGGAAAACAGGTCGTCTTTGAAAATCACAGTCTTCCCAATGCATGTCAGCTCCATTCAACTCCAAAGTATAAAAGTAACTAAGCATAATAGCCATAAATTAGCATAATTTTATTAGTTATGGACATTTGTCTCCATCTTAGGTTCTTAGCGCGAAAAGGTTTCTGGAATCCCTGATTTGTATTCCATAATCCTTGATGCAAATAAAGCCAATTACGAACGATTATCTCAAAAATAAGGAGAACAATGTAAATGAAATCAAGTTTGCCATTTGCATATTATAGCCATGAGTTTGAGTCATGAATGAGAATTGAGAGTTGATCAGATAACTAATTGATAAAGCAACTAAGAACGTAATACGACGATATCCCTCTGAAGATAGAATGCATAGAAAATGATGGAAACAAGTCTGGCGGGACTGGAGAGAAAGAAATTACAGAAAAGTAAGATTTGAAGTTTGGTTCAACAGCGTACTGTAGAAAATGTACTGGCTTGGTGCCATATCCTATTGAAACATTGAAAACAACTACAAGTCGTCACTCTCGTCACTACACACGATAATATACGATTGCACTCCCTGTCCCTTTGTCAAGTAATTAGTATCCAGAAAATCCAGAATTTATATATTGGACGCTGGATCGAGAGACGTCCTTTCCGGTAATGTAGTTTTCTCGATTTTTATTTTGACTTTAAGTAGGGGAAGAGGCGGGAACTACGAACGGCATTTACTGAAGTACTTGTAAAAATTAATGCAAAAAATATTGCTAAATTATAAATTGTTAATTTTGAGATGACTCAAGTTCGACAGATTACTATAGTCATTTTTTGATACATTTATTGTACTACAATGGAAGAATACATAGTGCCATAATATCCAAATTGCTAATTCGTCGAGAGTTTTCCGAAATTCAAAGGCTGTAAAAATTGCTGTGTCGAGTCGTGAGTGTCGTCTATTCTATTCTAGAAGAGTAGAGTGATACAGTAGACATGCTCATTAGTTAGAATTTAATATTAATTTATATTGATACTATTGGTGTTTAATATTAATTGTGAATTGTAGTCTTTATGACATTATCTATAACTATTTGGTGAAGCTGAGTAACTTTTAATGTAATTGCTTACTAATATCTGATTGATTTGTAACGCAGATACTGAAAAGAGAAGGACCATTTCACTGAAAACCATCATAATTTGTCGAAACCAAACGGTTTTACCTGATGATGGCCGAACTATCCACTAAAAAATCGACGGGACAGCTGAATAAAAAAGAGTTTATCGTGAAATGGTTGATGTCATTGAAGCCTAACGAATACAATAACGTCGAAACTCCACCATTATTGTATGGCAGGACTTCTGCAGTTTTAGATAGACCTGGACCTTCCCCTTTACCAGCAACGTCGTCATTGGATGTATCAAGAGGAGCATCATTGGATGAGTCAACAGCAGTGGCGATGTCATTGGACGAATCGGGTGCAGAGTCATCGGAGGCTACTGTGGGGATGTCATTTAATGTATCAGGGATAGCGTCTTTGGAGGCTTCATTGGAAATGTCACGCGATGTGGTATCGTCACCGCTTCCGTCATCAAAATCAACTTTCCCAATTCATCGTGCCTTGGACTTGGGCTTGGCTTCTAGGGAATGCATTCCTCCATCTTCAGAAAAGTATTTTGGCCCATTATTATTATCTAAATCATGGGAAAAAGATCGTTTTGAATATGGTGATACCACCTCATCCACTTCTAGTGATAGCTGCAGCGATGACTTAGAAGACGAAACTGCTGATGTCGTCGTAGATGGAGAGCCCTTTGCTTCAAGAGGAGTTATGCAAAACGGTCACTTGAAGAAAATACACCCACATTGTTTCAAACACGTTAAAGGCATTTCTGCGAAGAGCATGGTTTTGAAAAAGAAATGAATTTTTGTCCTGCTTATCAAGGACCTCTGTTGAGACTTGAGATGTATGTCATCAACGATATGAATGAACGTGATAATATTATCCAGCAGGAATTTAGCTGGTTAGTTTTCCGCTGTGTCTGTAGGCCGTAAGTAATGTAATTTTATATAAATACGTATTTAGTTAATGAATTTTACGTAGTTTTATTGTATACCGGTAAAATTCGTATTTAAGTAGGTACCTAGTTAATTTTTCGCTTTCCTATTGTTTTCTTGAAAATCCAGCTTCTAGTTCTACATACGCTGTAGTTTTCAAAAAATAGACAAATTAAACTGTATTTTATAGAAGAATATTGCATGATATGATGTATTTATTAATAATGAATTGCAAATTGACCGACACGTTTAAAAATAAGGCTAATAATAGTTGTTCAATGGTAGACTACTAGATGTATTTAAACATTAATTTTTGAATTTTATATTAATTACTTAAGCTGAATCATTTCGAAAATCAACTGTTTTAAGTGGTTAATGTTTGATGAATTGCAGTTTTACGAAATAATAGAACGGGTCATTTCACGTCACAATTTGGCAGAAAATGCAATGAAACTTTTACTAACCTAAGATAACCCTCCAGACTTGTTTAGACCCTGAAAAATTCAAGTACTGGTAGAACTCGATTGAACTGATTAAATCATCAGTTTGTTAGCAATAGCAAAATTTCAGCTTAGAAATAGAAATGGTTCCCATCGTCGTATTTTAAGCTTTCTTTATATGATTTTCATTTAAGATCCTTGCTTTGTAATCGAATTATTAATTTTATTGTCACTGTTTTCTCTGTGCCAATAAACAGCTATTTTTCTACCTAACCTGATTTCGAACATTCGAACCATGGAATAATTCGAACTACGCAGTTTACCGTAGGTAGTTGTAAAATTTATTTGCTAAAAGAATGCGTAGCTTTATCTTTCTGTAGGCTGTGTTGTAATAAATGAGCATAGGGAATAGGGAAGCATAATAGATAGGCTGACAGGAAAGGACTTCGAAAAGGAATTGCTCCTACTCCTAACAGTAATCCTTCCTACATAGAGGGAACGACTCCAACGACAGACTTTACTCCTACGAAGGAACTGTCCTACAGCGGCAAGGACTCCTAAACTTAAAGGTGGAATTATTCTTAAAAGCATCAAAACGCATGACATGGAATTCACACTCTTGTATGGCAATGCAATTCGAATGCAATACAATTGTATTGCATTTGAATTAATTCAAGCATAAGATAATGAGATTACCTATATACATACATAGTTCGGCTGATTCTTACTTATGTAGAAGCATCTTTATCATTATTTAGGGTAGTAAACAGTAAATGTGAATAAACAACAGCTGAACTGTGTTGCAAATGAATTGTATTGGTATACAAGAGAATAGTGCAATAATGAATGTCATGTCATGCAATTTGATGCTATTAGAAATAATTCCACCTTTAGAAGTCCTTTCTGCTGTTGGGGTAAGTTCCGTCATAGGAATAAAGTCTGTTGTTAGAGTCGTTCCATTCGTATGAGTGATTCGTATTAGGAGTAATTCCCTTGTAAGAGTCGTTCCATGTAATTATAGATAGGAATGATAGGATAGGGGGCTAAGGGCTTGTTGAAAAATATTTGCACATCTGAGTGATGCTATGTTCTTTGAAGGTTGTAATTGAATTGGGATTGTAGTAGACAAATCCATCAATTCGTTATTAAAACTAATAATTTGCCTAGTTAGGCTCATCGGCTCAGAGTTTAGGGGAATGAAAACATGAGATGCAAGGTTATTGAGCCTTACGGAAATGTGTCTTTAGGGATTCAAATAAAGACCTCGTAAATTAATTTTTGATACCATCATCTCTATACACTAATGGGCATATCCTTAAGTCGTCTACTACGAATGTTGATCATTGCCTTATAATTTTGTACATCAAACTTCTGACAACTTAAAAGTTAAAGCTCATCTCGGATTCGAGATTCCATTAATGGATGTATCAAAATAAACTGATCATCTCATATCATGCGAAGCAAAAACCAATCGATATTTAATGCACGGAATACTACGTTTCTAATTTTATATATCCATTTATCTTGTATCTTGCTTGCCCAATTCTATTTACCCGTGATGTTTTTATTTCGGTAGGAGTAGGTACATGCACCAAAATATAGGTATATTAGAAAATGATATAAGTTTTCTTGGCATGACAAAGCAAAAGCAGTGCATATCAAACATAGTAATTTGACACAGACATATTGCTCTAAGCAGTTTGATACATAACAAAACAATTATACCAGGTCACATTATGTTCTGTCGATTCGAACATTTTAAGGATAGGTAGGTCCTAGTAGTTGCTTACTACAAGCGCAGCGATTTTAGGTAATTCATCCCACTGTACTATGATGGATCATGGTCTTCGGTATCTTGAAAGGTTGAGCTCTTGAATTTAGTAGCTTAGTTGTCGTGATATGAAAAATTAAATGATAAAAACATTCTTAATCTGTTTTAAGTAGGCTCCTAGTTAAAATCTTCCGATTAATATCTTCTTCTGTTCCCTGCCTCCAAATTGCCTGCTCAAAGAAACAGCAAGTAAGAAGGAAAGGAGCATTAAAAAATGAGTAATGATTTCCTGCAGTGAACTATTATGAGAAGAAATAGCACTGCTACATCTTCTACAAGACAGACTAATTTATTTTTCAAACCTATGTTAGAGTATTAGTAGGGATAGTAGGATATAGATTACAACCTCTCAGACAGCTACGAAGAATATAAAACGAATATAATCATTCTCATAATAAATGTCGAACAGTTTCCCATAGGATACTCTTTAATTTTGTAGTTCACGGAAGAAAATTAATTCTTAGAATCACGATACATTTTCATATTATTAGTATCAAACTTTTATTCATTTAAACAAAGTAGTAGTCATTTTGTTATCATCGGTGCATATAGTTTATAATAGTTTAACTCTAAGAAAACGGCAGCTCATGCAGAGTAGTATAGAGGTTAATGACAGTAATAAATAAATCTATACGATTACAATCATGTATCATCCTCCAAGCTTCCCATTTCATAAAATATGCAAAACCGTTCTGCAAGTTTGCTCTAGTTAAAGAGCATATGCATGCAAAACTCTGAATGCGGCTCATCCGTCCCCCATTTCCCATGCCCTATAATTGTAATAAACGGGAAAGCAGATGAAGCAAACATCTGCAATGTTTCCCGTCTACATGACCGAATGCTTTCTTTACTCATTTAATTAGTAGCATTTTCAGTAATGAAATCCTGGAAAATTGTACATTGTACTATAACACATAGACACTAATGTGAATAAAAATATTTTTACTAAGCATGAAATCTCTAATTGATTTTACGGGTTTTAAAATAAGGATTACGATTAGGATCCCAATTTCGTTTGATTTGATAGTTATTCCTATTATTATTGTAGTAATACCAAGGAGTTGGTTGCAATTGTGGCTGCGGTTGAAGTTGAAATTGAGGCTGGTAATATTGATTATAATATTGAGGTGCTGGAATTAGTGTGGGAGCTGGAGCAGGAGCTGGATAAGGCTGCGGCTGGTTGCTGTAACTGGGGTATTGTGGGGAATATATTCGGAAAGGGTTGAAAACTAGCGGATTTCTTGTATAGGTATCTGCTGGATGTTTCTCTTTCGGAATTCGGATTATTATGTTTTCACCAGAGTCTTCGACATTTATCTCTTTCATACCAGAATTTGTCTTTTCTCTTTTAGGCATTTTTGTAGTAGACTCTTCTTCTGGAGGTTCGGTCGTTGTAGTAGTAGATGGTCTTGGTCTTTTTGTAGTAATTTCTTCATACTGACTGATTATTATACTTTTATGATCTGTATTCGGAAAAGAGACTCTATAATTATACTTGGGATACTTATATTCGATTGGTTTCTTCTGCTTCCTCTTTTTCTTCTCTGTCTTCACTCCCAGGTATTTTGTTTCCTGAAATGGCTTTAACAATGAAGAGCTGATTTTCTTAGTTTTTGGAGGATTTTTCTGAAATTGCAACAAGGAATTTGTAATTAGGATCGAATTCCACAAAGAAAATGTTATGAACTTTTATACATTGCGCTTAGTTCTACAACTCATTTGGAGTGAGGATACTTTGAATAGTATTATACCTACATCTCATTGTATGTGATCTCAAGTATCTCTCCATAAAATTTTATCATTGTACCGATGCTCTTATTACTACTACATTAGTTCTTTGCTCTGATTTCCACTTACTTCGACTTTATTACTTTCCGAATGGCTAAATTTTACCTCCAGGTGTCCACCACCTGGTAGCGGGTGCTTCACTACAGTTTCGTTAGGTAGATCAATCGTGGACGAGTTTTTACTGTTAGCTTTTAAAGACTGCTTTAGTTTCTCCAAAGCAGATCCCTTCCCTCCCTTTTCTTTCGTCGAAGTTTTCTACAGAAATGGAATATTAAATAAACCATGCATGCTGATCTGCTTCTGCTTTAGTATACTCCAGTTTCAATAGAAGTTGTCAGAATGCCATTATTGCTTACCTTTTTTACCTTGTCTCTTTTTATTTCCGAACTTGCACCTTTTACGAATTTATGTGAATCTTCTATTATTTCCAATACTTCGTCGTATTTCCACGGACATGCCGAGAAAAGAATATTACATTTCCGTGGATCATCTAATTTCTTTCCAATTTCAACTGCTGTTTTTAATCGTGCAATAGGATTTTCTATCTGAATGTGCATACAAACGGAAATTAATACTTTAGACACTGAACTGATTAAACTATTATCAAAATTCCCTGCATTTTCACAAAGCTAACAATTAAAAAACATACAAGAAAAACAAATGCAACTTTAAAAACTGCGCCGTTTTCACTAATGCACTGGCACTGCAGAATGTAAACAGCTGAAAATAAAAATAAATAGGAAATTGCAAACCTGAGACAATTCACTATCCATCCCATCCAGGAGCTCTTGTTGTATGATTCTCTTGCTTAAAACGACTTGAGTCAGATTTCCCCTTTTATTCATTCGTTTGATTTTCTTCAAAAGTTTTTTCAATGAGGATGGAGGCGGCTTTTCTTTGTGTTTTAATTTTCTTTCTTGCCTTCGCTTAATTTTCTTTTTGAGCTTTCGATACTGATTCAGTATCTTTTTTCTTTTCTTTAGTTTTGCTTTGAAATCCGAAGTTAATAACTGTTTGTCTTTGTGACTTTCGCTATTAGTGCTAGTACTACTTTCACCCAAACTGCGTCCTCCACTTCTAAACGTGGTAAAGAATGGATCTTTTTCGAAGATGCCCTCTTGTCTAGTCTCAGCTCCCAAATCCCAAGAAAAGGATGGCAAAGATGATGTCAGCCATGAAGTCATACCGGACGGAATGTATGAAGTCAAAGCACTGGCCCAACTACTAATTGGCGTGAGAGGTATAGTCATATCTTTGGTTGGAACATTGTCCCACCAACTGGGAATATCTTGGAAATCTTCCTCGTCCAAATATTGTGTCACTTCAGTTTTATCTGCTAAATAATCCCGGAGTAATTGTTCGTCACTTTCGGTTGGTAAATCTTCATCTTCATCGTCACCATCTTCAATACTTTCTGTTCTATATCTGTTGTAGTTGTCATAAAATTTGTTCTCGTCATTTTCTTCATCCTCTTCCTCTTCACTCGTGTCCTCCTCATTCTCTTCGTCTTCCTCGTCATCTTCTTCCGTGTCTTCACTTTCCGAATCTTCATCGTCAAAGTTTGCTTCCTCATTTTGACTTAATTTCAAATCATTCGTGCCATTGCTTTTCTCTGTGACTGGCAAAGGAGGAGCTGGAGTAGTTGTTCTAAAAATGCAAACTAGGTTCTAGATTATCTAGATTATAATTAATTATACTTTTCGAAGGTGCTTTCCTGCATTTATACGTTGCACTAGATAAATAAATGGGCAAAAGGCAAATTTAAAAAAGCTTTCAATGCTCATGCATTAGTAAGCGTGACGTGTGACTGAGACAGATATTATGTGGTGTAGCAAGTGTGTAATTATGTTTTTTTAAATGCATTATCAACTCTTAATGCTAACAGCATTAAGTCTCAAAGTGAAATACCTACTTATATTTCACACACCTTCAATAAAAAAGCTTTTCAGTGTTATCAAATTGCTAACTATATTAAAACTGTCATATTACGGTTCTAATTCTAATTCATAGTTTTTGAGGATTAACCACAGGTAATTACGTACAAAATCACAGCTTTCATATGATGTAAGTAGTCTTTAACCAGTTCGCTGCTTGAATTTGGGCTTGCGGTGGATGCGGAGCTGAGACCACACAAAGCTTTCGGAAGGCACATCATCGGATCCAAAACGCCCAATTTGGAAATTAAATGACTTCTCAAATCTTCTATAATGACAATCTCGTTAGGTTTATCTTCTGTTACATCTGATCCTTGGCGATCAGTCTTGATTTTACTACCGTTTTTAGAATTCTTAGATTTCATAGTTTTCATATGACGAATCCCCTTCCCTTCTCGATGTTTCGTCGCTAACATCTCGGGTAAGCGATGAGAATTCGAAGTACAACCTACTAATATTTTCATTTTATTACACTTAGGTAGGATTAGTTGCTTTTTGATTAAAAATCTAATATGTACTATCAAAAATGATTTTTGGCATTTATATTTTTACATGAAAAAAATGCATTTCATAGTTAATGTTATATACACAACATAAGAAATATTTTCCAGATATTTGACAGTTTATGTAGCAAAAATCCTTTTTTTAATTCCCTTCAGTTTCAACAAATTTAGTAATTTAATTAGGTCTTTAGAAGTAGTGTTTTGTATTTTCTTTTTAATAAATACTGAATTAGAATACTTACATGTTAAGCTCCATAGAAAAACAGTTGCAGCACAAATGTTACCCCCAGACCAATAATTTGGAACACTGTAAATTGAACTAAGCTTTGGCACATTAAAACTAGAAATGCTAGTAAAAGAAAATATTTGAACCAAACTGAATATCCACAAATATCGAAAAAACGCTTTCATTGTAACAAAAAATCTTAACTTAAAAAATTAACAAAACGGATTTCCTCTACTTTCGTCTAAAAACTTTGCGTGCAAACCATGATTTATTTTTGCTATTTCGCAATAACCGTTGCAATGTTCCGAGTCTGGCACTTATTTTTGATTTCATTCACTCGTTTTATTGTAGTATTGTGTATCTGAAGAGTTCAAACTATGTAATAATGTAATAGTAGCAAAGTAGCAATCTGTAAATAGGAAATGTTAATCTGTAAATTTACACGTAAACAATGGAAAAGCAAGGTTCAATTTTCCATTCTTTCCTATTCTGCATCTAATTTTCAACTGACATGAATGTGACACTCTCGTCTCATCTAGTGTCATCATTTTGTGTTATTCCTATGTCTATGATAGTCTGATATGATATCTTATGATATGCTTTGTTTGTATCCTCATTCTAGGGGTAGTGTGCAATAAAGACAGAAGACTGTATCTTGAAAACTAACAACACTACTTAGTTGAGACAAGTAAACATTTCTTTCCTTTATCAAAATAATGGTGTACTGTGGCTGTAGCATAATAAATAGTGTTCATTACGGCATGCAAGTTGCAAGTACATCGTGTAATCAAATTAAGGAATGGAATAAAACGCTGTCATTTCCTTCAAGCTAATTCTTTGCATCTTCATGCATGCTGGGATGATTCTGATGAATCTTATATAGAAAGATAAACTTTTCCACGGAAGATACATAAATAATGCTTTTTAGATACCTTGTTCATATAAGTTTTTTCATTATGTTGGCTTGCTAAAATCTAAAAACAAGAGTATAATAAGCTTATATAGCTTGTTTGTACTTCTTTTTACCATTTATGCTGTTTTTAAGGTGAATTGTGATACTCTGAGTGTGCAT
>JAAAYG020053225.1:0-10931 GCA_009936455.2 Tomocerus minor
AATAATAAGCAGATCTAATTTATTGGCACTTGTGGATGTACCTACAATCTTTAATGTCCATAGCTGCAAGCACTTTCTACTTACCATGTTGCCTAGTGATTCATATGATAGTTCATCGTAATTTGTAATGAAAACTAGTAGTTGCAAATATGTGAGTAGGGGATGGTGTAGCTCATTTCATTTCCATAAGAAAAGCAACAATCATTGAACTTAGTAATATTATTACTATCGATTGTGTAGAAGATATTACAAAAATTGTGCATGCTAGAAGTCGTTCTAATAAATAGTGTCTTGTTTGTTATGTCAAGACAAGAAAACAAGAAAATAACAAATCATTTCTTTATTGATTGTTGTGGTACCCTTGGACCTTCATTCATAGAACAGTAGCAACTTTTCTAGAGAGTACTGGTAACAAGAAACTAGTAAGTAGCTATTTCTTTCTCCAAACCCTCCATTGACATCTGTAAGCTTTTGGCCATAATGTTGTCCTGGCTAATGACGAAAGTAGTACAAAATAAAGTACAATTAGTCATTGTAGTTAGATAGACACGTCAGATTATGCCTGCCAATATTAATATTATGATTTTAAAGGGTATTTATTGTTCAAATTATGGCTTTATCCATGTTATTATAGGGTGTGTTGTATGTAGAGAAAAAATAAAAATGAAATTAATACAAACTTCCTCGTGTTCTATAACGGCTTTTTAGAGTGGATGTGCATAATCTTTAAAAATCAAATGGATTCACCAGAAACGTCTTTATTGTCAAATGCATAAAGATTTGTCCTGAATTATTATATGAATAGGAAGCAGTTAATTATCCTGAAAGCCCCATTAAAAGTAGTAATAAGGTACATCAATGGATGCGTGCAATGTATTTCTGTTTACAGTAGTTGTGTCCGTTTTAAGCGGAAAATAAACACCACAGCCAAATGAGTATAATAAAAATACGCACACAATCTATATGGTTAGCAGTTGCTCAGTCCTTTTACTAGATCTGTGCTTATTATCGCAACTTTACGAAACATTGCTGACGGATTGCGGATATATTTTTTATTTATTGAGTTGAATCATTGATTCTCATTATAACCCTTATTTGATTTAAAAAAATGTTCATTTATAAGAAATAAAATAAATATGAAGCAAATAGAAGTGGTTTTGGTAACAGTTTATAATATTATATCAGCCGCTTTTATTGCTGCCTCACAGCTCCTTCTTATATAATTCTGGTGCAGATTACAGATGTTATCGTTCCGTTATATGAAATCATTATTATTAGTGGACAGTACATGTTACAGCTACACTACACTCATACGAGTATAGGAATATTATGATGTGCTTATTGTTCACTAGTTGTTTCTTGGTTAAGTAGCACTCGCTGCTGCTGGCCGTTGAGGTGGTTTGCTAGTTAGGTAGGTAAGCAGTAGGTTAAATAGGTTAGCTAAGGTAAGATACATTGAAACAGGCTGCTGAATGAAAATAAGAGTAAAGAACAAGACAAGGTGGCTAATGTGGCATTGGTGTCATGCCATGCCATAATATCATTGAAGAAAGCACCTTAACAATCCTCAGCACGATATCCCAAAGGAACGTTTCTTTTCAAAAGTGGCATCCACTGAAACATTTACAGAGAATTATCGTGAAAATGTAAGTAGACAACCAAAGTGTCTCATCTTGACCAGTCTTGTCTCATCGCCATCCTCCGTCCAATGTTTATTGTGTCATTCATGGTTTCTCACAGTCTGTACACCCTCCACAGGATTTTGATCAAATCCGCGCCGTTGTGATTCAGTTCAACTTGACAAAGTTACAAATATCCGATGTGGTAGATTATCGCAAGTTTCTCAGTACCTAGTATTAATTATGTTTTTTGGGTATATTCCATCTTGCCACTAGATAACTTTATCCGCACAAATAGTTGTTTCATTTCACTCGAAAGTGAACAAATTGTGTTTTCTTATTTGTCAGTGACACAGAAACATAGCAAAATGGATGTGAAACAGTTAAACAGTTATTTAACTTCATTTCCGTCAGTTATCATCGAGACTATAACGACGTCTTACTTAGAATGGATACTAGTGGTGTTTACTATTGTGTTTTGTTGGTGGAGATACGGCCAAATGTAAGTTTTTCTTCTCAGCGTATTCTTCTCCAATTTATATTCAATATTTTTGATATTTATTCAGCTTAATTGGGTTTAATGCTGTAATAGGCATATTACTTAGTAGCTAATGTGATACAATCAAGAGTTTTCGATATTTTCAAAACTAATCAACATTGCAGTTATTGCATTGGAATTGTTACATGACAGTGTGACACCAATAAAAAGCGTGATCTTTCATAGGTTCAAACAAATTATCACTCGTTCGTGTGCGAATTTTGCCTGATAAACGTTTTGGGACCAGAGCCATTTTTTAAACTTTATTTGTTGCTGAGATTATTAGTACTGTGATATTTAAAAACTTTTGTTAACTCATTGTAGAAATGTTAGGATGAAAACTTGAGACAATGGGACACAGCTGTCGACAAAATGATAATTTTTCAATTGTCTGTATAAACTAAGGAGTTTTAATGCATCAAAAGAATTAATTTATTATTTTTGTGTTGCATAACGTATTACGTGTATAGGTATTGCATTTTGGGTTGAGAGTTACAAAACTAATCTGACAAGGCGAAAGAAGGTAAATGTTAGCCGGTAAAAAATATCAAGTTGTACTTCTTGTTGCAAGGTAGATTGCAGTACGTGCTTCTCTTCATTGTTCTTTCTTATATAGAAAAATAGTGCATCTGGTTTTATTGAGTAATCAAATGTGATGTGATTATGACTAACATCTACAGATTCAATTTCAATGTGAGAGTTTTATACTCTTTTGAGGGTAGGATTTGTCTGAAATTAATAATGTGCATTGTTGCGCACTTACGGATTACCTTGCTCACTAATTCCGCTAGGTATTTATATTTCAATATTTACATGTTATAGTATATAATAACTGAATCTACGTAAATGTTACATTCTATCCGTTATATTCATTTTAAATGGAATTATTTAATCTAAATATTGTTTGATTGCTATTTGAAATCATAGTATGCACTTTGATCGTATACTTGAACGGTTCTAGAGTATATTTTAACATAAAGAGTGGTCGTTATTAACTGTATTTTATCAAACAAAATGTATGGATGTCTGAATGATGAAGTGAGATGATATGCCGAAATATAGTACTGGGCCTCTATCTCTATGTTATTCTTACACCAGGAAATTGTTTATCTCATTCCATATTAATTGTAGCTTAGAGAACATTAACATCCTTAGAGATATTACTGTAGGTATTCATTTTGTAAGCAGAAAATTATGAAACAGCAATCAGCAGTAATAGCAGGTGCATTAATGGATGTTGGCTGTAATAATTTTTTAAACTTTATTTTATGGAACTAGCAAGAAATGCTGATTTTAATTATTTGGATTTTTATTAGCCAAAATTGTAATATTAAAGACAAAGAGGCAGTTATAATAGATGCTGTGTCATCCAAAATATAATGTTCATCTTACTAAGCACATAAAATAAATAAACTTGAAATTGTCACTTTAAAATGTAGCTCACCAAATAAAAGCTCAGGTATACCGGAATTGTTCCTAAGATTATAGACTTTGATGACAGCAAAGTTTGCATACGCTAGATGTTCACATGCTGCGACATTTTGACATTGTAACAATAAGCTTACAGTCAGACTGGCGACCTTAATAAAGTTTATCATAAACGAATACAGTAAGATACTTACATTTACCAAAATAAAAGGTTGACATTAAGTAGATGGATTATACACTCTTCTGTACTCACCATAAAACAATAAACCTGAAAGGGAGAATGGTCAATTATAAGATACAAACATGAAAACGTCAAAAATTACATACAGAAGCTTTTGGTGCCACTATTAGTTTATGTGTAGTTACTTTCTAGCTAACAACAAGACGAAATATTTGTTTCCTTTTATCTATACTTACAAACTATGAATATCTATGAATCAGTGACATTTACAGTCATGCAACTGATGCAACTAAATGTGAGAATGCATTATTGTGAGCTCTAGGCCGGAATTTAAATTCATAAAATTATCTTAAATTGTAATCAGTAGTTTTACACGTGACTATAGAGGATAGATTATTTTTTTTATAAATGTATGATATTAATGTCTGTTTGACATACAATGAGTCGACCAAGGTTCCCATTTAAGTAGCGATGAAATTAAAATGTACTTATAAACTTAATTTTTCGGTCAGTAGTACGCTATATGACATCAATAAATATTTACTTATGAATGCAATATTTTCATTTAGGAAAGTAAAATATTAATTACAATATTTATCACTGCATTTTAAATGCATTATTAAACTTTAAAATCGATTTGAAATGATTTCTTTTAGATTTAAGGGCTGTTCAGATCTGTTCTGACTTTTAGTGCTTCCTTACTGTTCTGCATTATATTTAATGAGGGCACAACTTTTTGATTGTAAGTTCCGTTTCTTGCCTCGTAACCAAGATGATGAGGATTAGGGCAGGAAGAATGATAAACCGGTATACCTACCTAATTAAATTTATTGATTCTTGCCACTACCACAAATTAAAAGGTAAACGGTCATTAGAGGGAAATGATAGTCCACACAACGATAGCTATATAGTTTGACTTAAGAACTTTAGTTTGGCATATATGCTTTTCCACTATAAAAGTGTAAGCATAAATGTTGCTCCTAGAATGCCAAACTTTAGTTTTTTTTTAATTTTTTTAATTTTTACAAAGCTGCCACTTAAAACAGTTACCTAGATGTGCTAACTTTGTGTAATTGCTAACTTCACCAAGGTTAAAAAACACCAAAAATTATGTCCGGAAAATTGTAAGTGTATTAAGGTTTTTTATTTATTAATTAGTTCATTTAAGGAGAGTAAACAATTATTGGTACCTATCAAAAAAGAAGATGAATATCTTACCACGTTACACTTAAAGACTGGCATCGTCTTCTAAAACATAAATGTGTCTTAATTTTGTTGCAACTTTATTTTAAAATTTCCACTTAAGAACGTCTAAATTTTTTATTGCTTTAACCGCTAACTATAGTGTTCAACATGAGAATTTAGCGTTTTCATTCAGAAGGTTTTGCACTGTGAGCAAATAAATATCACAGTAATAAATATAGTATATATCTATAAAATAATAATTGTTATTTATAGGTAGGTAACTTAAGGAAGGACAGTTCATAGTCGAAATTGAAGTGGTTATTCTTCCACTGATAGTGATATTAAATTACTTTGTTGTTGAAGGCAATAAGCGTGTAATATTAATGATGACATTAATACAATAACAGATATAAACTATTTCAACGAGAGTGGTACTAGGCGTCATTATGTCAACAGACAAAGTACGCAGAGGTGGGAATTTTTACTCTATGTATACAAAAAACCAATTGTCTTCCTTTTTAATTTGTAATAAAAGGTGGTATATGGGTAAGAAAACTTTCAATAGAAACGGCTGATGTGTGAAAATTCTTTGGGCTGCGAATTATTTTTTTGATTCCGTACTAAAATTCGGGTTTCTATTTTCATAACAATTTGAAGTCTTGCCATTATAGTATCAAAAAATAGGCGCAATGCAACAGTAAATGCTTCCAAAAGTTTTTCGACCAAATAGTTTTTTTTAGGAAAATTAAAAAAAAAAATGAGGACACAAATGATGATTGGAATTTTAATAAGATTAGTATTGATACAATTAAGTATTCCATGTTCACTTAGTGGCCTAAAATTCGCAATCTCTGAGAGGATGCAACATGCAAGGGTCGCGATTCCCAACTCTAGTAGTTGGTACGTACCATAGAAAAATGTCTGAGTTGATTTTATCATGTAATGTACGCTATTACTCCTGTGTAATAATTGTATAATAGCAATAATACCTGATGCGTGCGTTGCATAGGATTTAAATGCATTGCATTGCCGGATAACATTACACTTTTGTTATTATCAGGCTAATGGTAGAATATTAACTTGGATTTTCTTGCTAAACGTTACTTTTGCTGTAAATTAAAGACCTAAGGAACAAAAGAACGTCGGTATTTGGCTGTGTGCAGCTGTAACAAAATATAATCTATCTCTGTTACAGACGTCGCAAAAGACACTTACTAAAATTGGTCTCTTCTCTTGTAAGCACGGTAATGTAGCACATATTTAATGTATGCCCATACCCATACACACTGATTTCCGGCATTTGGTTTCAGTTATTCGCGCATTATGGTTTGTTGTTGTTATTGTCGATAGATATTACTGTGTGACTGTGTGAGTGTTATGCAATCAACAGTCGAGTCGAGATCGAGAATACCGGTTTGCCAAAAGCTCATCGTGTAACACAGGCAACTATACATTATCTATATGCATCTATCTGTAGGTATCTAGTTAAATGCCAATGCAATTCACTTGCACTTATTATTAAATAATATTATAGCTAGTAGGATATAGGTAGGAAAAAGTAGACATATTTGTATACATGCATGCATTGTACAGAATTTGCAGACAGTGCCAAGTGTTGTTGGCAACTCGTCCACAGTCGGTCGCACTTCTTGCTAGATCTACCTTATATTACATATTGGAGGATAGACAACGTTGAAACGATACGAAGATGAAAGTGTAACTCAAATCTCAGCCTTTCAATCGCTACAAACCAAATAGTGTGCAATCATGACATTTTGCACTTACCATTAGTAGGATTTGACCCAGTACATTGCCTTATACCCTTAATATCTATTTAGCGATGTAGGTAGGTAATCCCATTTTTTAACCAAATACATCCACATTGGATGTAGGTAATCTTCGAATTGCTGATCTATATAGTTTCTACTCTTATGACCATTTACACAGTACGTTCAAGCAGACAATGCATGGTGATGTTATTGTAGGTATCTATACAACAAGTCTGTTCGTTAATTCCCTGCTGCGTGTACTTACATTATACTTATTTCTCGACATCTACTTTGAATGCTATCTCTATGAAATTAAGTTTGCGTTGCGTTTTGTCTTTAAGCTAAATTACTTTATCTATGCCTAGAATCTCACTATGTACATCTGTGTCATGTATGAAAATAAAAACGATGCAAATGTAAACAACATTCATTATTGTCTATTATATTGTAAAGGTAACCACTCACTTTTTAAATAATTCTCTTACTTCGGTAAAAATGGATGTGCTCTATGCGCATAATTTTTATGAATGTTTAATAATAATAATTAAACAAGGACATTGTTGCTCTACATGAAAATGCAGCATCAATCAATAGTCATTAATTAATAGGCACAAGGGTTTTTTACTCATTATCTTTAACTCATTATCCTTTACTTTACACAGAGTGGAGTCAATTAAATTAAGAAATGGCATTCGTCAAATGTCGAAGAAGCTGGAATCCATCATCCTATCTTCTAAGCCAGAATGCGCAGAAAACACGAGGAATTGGGACGCGAAGCATTATATGAGCCTGCCAGTCACCAGAAGTCATTTTAATACAAGAACTCTAAAATCAACAGTCAAAGATGCCACTACGCTGGCATTTAACAGAGTCCCAGTGTCTGAACAAGTCAATGTCGATGAAAACGACAATGCTGTCCCTTGTATTATGTGCAACCATCCCAGCAAAGTAAGTTACTATGCAAATACTTCCATTTATTTTATATATAATGCTTCATTTTAATCGTTAGTGATTCTATAATGGTTTTCACGTGTCTCGCCTTTTTGAAATTGTTAACTGCAAAAGCAAACAAATGAAACTAGTGATACGGTAACCTAATGGATGTTTTGACATCCGCAAAAACGTTTTTGAATATTTTTCGCATAACAATTTCAAGACTAGGTCTGTATGACACACAAGAAACAGAATTTCCTATTAGCATACTTAGTTCGTATAGTATTGGCAATACAGATGCTACTACAAGTTTATTAGGCATTAGTAAGCATGTGAAAAGAATCCAGTCTTTAATAATGGATTAGTTTGAACTGATCCAAGTTGGAAAATTTACAATCAATTTAGTTTAATATAAAAATATACACATCAAATACTGTGAACCGTTGAAACAGCGCCATGTTTTAATTCGTAATTAAAGTTAGTGTTGATCTGATACCACAAATTATATTTTTCAAAATGGCAATTATTTTCACTTATGAATATAATTTTCATTCAATTTAAACGAATTAGCTGGTATATTAAATTGTTAATCCTTTTTAATATATCGTTGGCTAAAAATTTCATAAATCAAGGACGAGTACCCTTTTGGCATACGTAATGCAACAATTTAAAAAAAATGTGCCCTTATTCTTAAAAAATTTAGCAGTCTATGAAAAATAGCTTAGAGACCACTAGCCCATATTAAAGAAAAACATTTCAATAGGGTTCTTTCATTTATTTTATCGGTTCATTAATTGGCAGCCATTAATTTTTAATGAGGGGAATATACAACAAGGGGAATAACCAAACAGCAAATAGTTTGCCATGGACGAATTCAACGATTTTGTAGTTCCGACAATTGAGTGACAAGACAACAGGGTGTAGTGGCATCATTGAAAGCCGGCCGCTAGTGCAAGTGTGCAATTTCATTTCATTCCAGCAAGAACACAAGGGGAGACGAACTGCTCTCATTGATGACGTTGCGTTGGGATGTTGTATTATGCATCACATTCACATAGGACACAATGATATCTACTGCTACTTCGTCAGTTATAGTTAGTTTGCATGTTGTTGTGTCCTATTATAAGCTTTATTTGCAGCTCTGAATTTATTTTCGTCCTAGTTCCTGCTTGCTCTACTTGTTCCTAAGTTGATGGGTTGTACTTGAGTCTGTGATGCATATACACCTAAATAAATACTCATTTGTAAATACACGTGTATAGGTATTTACACGTATCTAGTAGTGTATAATGCTCTTGTGTACTGACTATTGCACAGTTACAACTCTTAGTCGTAACGGGTAGAGTGCAAAAACAGAACAGAACTAGCAAAGGATTAACTGTATTTCAATGAAGTTTGCATATAAATATTAGATATTTATCCCCAGTACATCCTCATACACAGCAATAAATATTAGTAAGCACATTGCTTTCATCAACCAAGTACATCAATTGAACAAACACAGAAAGGTCTTTGTATCTGCTGAAATTCAATGTCACTGCGCTGGACACGTAATGACACTTATTCATTGGTGACTGTAAAATAATATGAAGATAGTTGATAGACACCTTCTATAGTTCTGCAAAGAAATAGCTTTGTTGAATCTAAATGGAAATAATTAATTGGCAAGCTTATAGCTGCCGTCATAATTAGAAGAATTCTATTTTCGGTGCTATCTTCCTTCATCTGTATCTGACAAGTGACAACAGTGTTACTAGCAGACTACCCTGTGTAAAACCGGAAATTCCAACGTTTCGCATAAAAACAAAGTGAGACTAACCAGGGAATGAGAAAATTGCCTACACTAAAATAAAACCTCGTTGTATATATCAATTCTCCAGCAATTTAACACTTGGATATACTTTTAGCTATCAAATTAAATAATACCAATTACAAAATCAACCTATAACACAAAGTTGTACACATACATGTCTGTGTTCTACTCTCTATTAAACGAATATTTAATTTCGTAAGCAACCCAACAGTAAAATGTTGTCCCAGGAAATATTAAATTGGCAAATTGCTTTATGATCAGTGTTGTATACTTGTAATTAAATAGCGTTGTGATAACATGTCTTCAACATCGGATGTAATATGTTGTCCAGCTTGTTCGTCTTATATTTTCCATAATGTAAGTACATCCATTATGTAAGTCGTCTGTGTAGTTGCACTAATAAATAGGTGATGTTTAGCTATCTCCAATAATTACTTATTTACAACCAGAGACCCCCACCCAGCATCCCATACATCAGCGAAGTAGTACAGTTAAAAGACGTACAAATTAACCGACAACCAATTTTTACTTGAGACAACAAAACCCTTACAAAAATAGACTGTGCATAACCCAACGTATCTTCATATTAAAAGAGATAAGCATAGGAATGTAAATAAATTATTTATTTCACTTGCATGCAATTGCTGGATTGTCCCCTAAGGAGCTGTATAATTAGTAAATTATATTTTCACAATGTCTGTCATAAAACGTGGTTAGATTTATTGATGCGTCAATGCACCATTGAATGCATGTATATTGCTAATTAAGAATATAGCAAAGCCAGCAGAATTCTATTGACATGTAATTTTTAAAGCCAGATTTTAGGAATATTATGTTGATTTAACAAAAGAATTAATTAATAGTTAATCCTTTATTACAGAATGAAGTCCTCCAAGAAATAAAAGACTCAGTTCCTCTAAAAAATTGTCTGGACTGTGATACTAGGGCTCCTCACAATCCATGGTACATTCGAAAATTTGCATTTTTTGTCTTCTTCTGGAGAAAATGGTTCATCGGCCCCCAGTACCACATGGTTTCACTGAAGGATGTAAGTTTTGCAAAAGTTTAATATTCTTTCTAAATCCTGGGTTTAAACATCAAGAAAAGCACTTGAGAACTTGGACACTTGTATAGAACTATTGTATCATTTGGTACGAATGCTCCTAAAAGTTTTTTTTTAATTAACAGTACAGAAAGGAATTAATAGCTAGTATAGAAATTGCACCATTTGATGTATGCATCGATGATTAAATATTTCAGTTACAATATCAAAGTAAAGACTGGTAAAGCTAATATAACCAAAGATACAAAGTCGTAAGTAAAATGTGAACAGTTTACAAAGGGCAAAAATAATAACATTGATAAGAGGCGCTTAAACCTTAAGCACGCAATGCACAATGAAAAACCTCATAGTAATCAAAATGCATGTTGTGTAAATTCTTTGTCTTTCCTTATAACCAGTTAA
>JAAAYG020053247.1:0-26114 GCA_009936455.2 Tomocerus minor
CAATGGGTATGGAGTAAACCAAATTCCCATTTACCACAACTTTTCATATCAAACGCACTTCATGGAAAAACTACCCAATTTCATTACCCAAAAATCTCTACCAAGTCAGTCAAAAATCCTAGTGAAAGTGAAAGATCAGTGAAAGTATCATCATCGGAGTAAACATGAGAAAAGAAAAAAGCTGTAATTCCTCGTTCATGGTAGTTTAATATTTTTTCGTCTAAAACTTAATTTGGAAAACACTCGGGCTTTATTAAATGTAGGTGTATTCCACATTTCCCTTTACTCATCTTTCATAATCATAATACATTCGTTAGAATCTACATTTTATTTTGCTGTTTTTATGTAAAATTATTGTTCTTAACTGTAATAGTGGTTAGGTTACCTACTATTTACGACAAATATTGCACTGGTCCGTCAATGACTGAAGAGAGACGAGAGGGATCCTGGCGAAGGTATCAGGTTTACTGACAGCACGGCCACGAGTGACATGTTTCTTTTTGCTTTGTGTGCCATGTGTGCCTTCAATCGAAGTTAGTTTTAACAGGAGTAGATGTACGGTCCTTTATGTCCACTGTCAACAGAACAAAAAATGTTTTCATATGAAAGACAGACAGAGGACGAGACAAAATGAAGAGGATTTGAAGACTAAAGCAAACACAAATAATATTGCTTTCATTTTTAACACAATATCAATATCTCTCAATGCTCCTTTCCATCGTTAGGAATAAAAGGAACGGAAAAAGTTTAATAAGTAAATATCTGTTGCTGTACTAGGAGGAGAGACATATAGCTAGTTTAAGGAAAAGCTACGATATTATTATATATAGTATTATGTGTGCAGTTCGACGTAAGTTTTCTGGTACTGCTATATATAATATGAGGTCGTAGGTACATATATTTATATTTTGTGAGTTGTTTGTTGCCGAGATGAATCTTTTCTTTGTGTTGGATTGTCTCTAGGGAAGTGTGGCCAGACAGCCGGGAAGAATTTGGAGAGCCTGGAGACACTGACGAGATTTCGATTCTGCAGTCCATTTTCGTTGAGAATGGGAACTCAGCTAAAGTAGCAGAAGCAGCAGCGACGATGTCTAACAACAATGGTAAGAGCCTTCGGATGAGAATGTGAAAATCGACTAACTGACATACATACCTAAACTAAACTACGCAAGAAGAATAAAATAAAGAAAACTGTTTTCTTTGTTCTCTGTAGCGTCCTTTGTCATTTGTCGCTTTCGAGTAGTATGCCATTGGTTGTTGATTTTCCTTTTCTCTGACTCTTCTCTCTCCTTTTATCTCTTCCTCAAGAGTCTTTAGTGAACTAGTGCAAATATATAAGTGTTTACTATAGTCCTACATTTAAAACCGCTACTATTTTCATATAATTTAAGTTACAACAGTATAGTAGTAAGTAGTCCATTGCCCTCACTCCTGTCATCTCATCTTTGCCTGTTTGTCAGTCGTATTCTCGTCGGTTCAATTTGCTTCATTCCTATGATCTAAGTTTCAGCTCAAGGCGTTCATCCTCTTCCTTGTGCCGTAAAGGATTGAATTCCTGAAAACTGAATTTGGTGAGGAGAGGAAGTTCAGATGTAATAAGAAATGGTGATTGATGTGTGTTGGCGGTGGTTGGTATTCCTAGCATTACATAATATTATTATCATTTACTAATCTTGATATCATATCTATCTGTTCAGTATATAGTAAAGTATGTTGCTGGAAGCTACGCAAAGCTTGAGTGCTGCGTATTTTACTGTGTAGATAGTGTAGAATTTCTGTTTTGATTTTGTCGGAATAGTGTAGGTAGTATAATATATGAAGTCCTACAGTAGTGGCCTCATTCTCACCCATTTGCTCCGAATCAAAATGTTTAATTCTCTGTGTTCCCAGTTGCAGCTGTTGCGAATGTGTGGTTGTTTTTGCGGATTAATTGCTATATGGTATAGTTGGGGGACTCTGCCGGCTGGATGCCATGTCGAGTCTACTAGGCTAGTGTGAGTGATGTGTAAGCCTCCTTGGATTCAAATTAGAAAATTCTAACATTTGTGAATGTGAGTTGTAATGGAAATTATTAGATTTGAATTGGGAAAGGATTTAGGGGAAAGTAGTCGTAAGTTATTCTTTTGAAAAGTTTTTAGCAGTTAGTCATTAAGGCTCTTTTCATTTCCCGAATGATCATCATAGGAAACTTATATTATTATATCTAATAAACTAATAAACTGAATGTCATATTTAGCAGCAATTGCTATGAATGGTTTGGAAAGGATTAATTTGGCCGAGATGTGCTTTTTGTAGAGCTATGTAGAAGCTTTATATAATTATATGTGTATATGTATACGGATGAACTTTTTAAATTAGACTTGTACCTAGATCTGTCTACAGAGGAGGATTTGTTTATCAGAGCATGTCATTTAGATTTAGTAGTAATTTGCGAATTTCTCGTCGCGATCCTGGGTTGAGTCCTGCCTACTCCTGGCTCCATACTACTGATGGGAATTTAATTAATTATTTTCAGAGGAAATGGAAGTCTTGTTCAATAATATTAGTAGCAGTAGGTACGTAAATCTAAAACGGGACAGGGACAGGCAGGACACAGGGAGGAAGCCAAAGGAAAGTTATATTATGAAATTTCAGGAAAATTAAGGCTGAGCAGAACTGACAGTATTCTAGCGGGTTCCTGTCATGCATGTTTAGCTCAGTGTGTCGTTATTTGGGTTTGTATACATTTTCTGTTCTGCGAAGCATAGTCAGCTCAGTTCACTGTGGTGGTGGTGCTAGAGTGCTAGTTGGTAGTGCAGTGAGCGTACAATGTGTGCGTTTTATTTAATATTATTGTTTGAGCCTAAATGGGGAGGATTAGAGTGCATATTTACGATGAAATACAAATCCCTTAGACTTCTAAAAGGCTTTCGGCTTCTCTCTTCATTCAACTCCATGTACAGCTGGCATGGGTTGCTTCCTAGAGTCGAAATGCAATTCAGTGGCTTGACTTGACTGCTGTTGATGATGGTGGTCCGTGGTGTTGGTGATAGCACTTGGATTTATATAGGACTGGGATTAATTTTCGTGTTGGGGAGCTGAATGAACTGTGCTAAACTTGAGTAAAGCTTAAAGAAGGGGGAAGGAAAATACTCTGCAAGTGAAGATGTGGGGAAATGAAAAGGCACTGAGTGTACTCGGTGAGTGAGTGTATGTGCATCCAACAAAGTTGCTTCTTGACACGGTATATATACCTATAATATATATATATATATATGTTTTTATACTATTTATATATATAGAAATATTAAGTACCTATAGAAGATGTCATGGGATTGAGTAATTCCAAATAAGGGTCGTTAAGCATTCCGTACACCATATCATGCCACAGAGACGATAAGACAGCAGAGTGCAGAAATGCATATTAAACATATTTTAACTTGTAATAATGCAGGGGAATGCAATAGAGCTTATGTCTAGTTAGATATAAAACTGCATTAGCATTAGCATCCGAATCCTTAGTATATCAAAGATAGAATGAAAAGTGAAAATACGGGAAGAGTCTCTCTCTTGGGTTGGAATTGATGGAATAGTGACATTGAATGGGAGAATTTCGTAATTTTGTGGCGTGGGGAATGTGAGGAAAGAAGAGACAGGGCTGGGAAGCAATGAAAATAATGAATCCATTTAACATTAGCTGGTGGAACATAATATACACGGAATGAATGAAATGGATCCTTTAGCTCTCTTCTCTTCTCTGGTGGCTGATTGTGCTCTTGCCTTCCTTTCCTTTCCTTGCCTCTTGCTTTCAGAGTTAGGTTAAGAGAGAGAGAGAGAGAGCGAAGTTGCCTTTGCCATCCGTCCATTGTCTCCTAAAATTATGAATACCCACTCAGAATGAAATGAGGCGGAATGAAACGCGATTTGGATTTGCCTTCTTCCTTTAGCGGGTTGTCATGCATCTGCGGTCGTGAACCGCTCTGGTTGGCTCGTCTAGTTGACTCTATCAAGTCAATTCAACTTTTCTCTCCTCACTTGACTTCGGTTCAGCTCAGATAAATACATTCGTCCTACTCCTTAGAGACGGGATTCAAGTCGAAAGTGAAAGTTTCGAATTATTTTGACTTTAGTATGTCTTAGACTTGTGGGACAGACAGAATTCTCAGAATTGCATTGTATACTTGTGGATACTATGTTCTTCGTAGCTATATTGCATCACATTATGTAACTAACCTGTATTTTCCTATCACTTTTCTTATATAGGGAAAGCATTTGGATATTATTTGTATGGAGTAGTCAATACCTATTTGGCTTTCCAACTCAGAGTCGTCTGTGTAAATGTTCTGTAACAGAGTAAAATGGTTCTAACTCCGAGTTTCTCAATACCTACTTATAGTATAATGTGTTACAAGTTGGAAGTATTATGAAGTTCTCCTTTCCTATGTAAAGGGTCTATAGTTATAGATAACGTAGTATCAATCTGAGTGAAGTCACCTATAAATGCCCTGTGTATAGTATTGTAATAATCTTCTTTGTATAATGTCTACCTATCTGGCTAACTAAAGTAATTTAATATTTTATGATATTGTATTATCAGGAGCTCGAATGGCTAAAGTTATCTAAAGTTAAAGTTTTGTCGTAGTTTTGGCTTTGGAATGTATGTGTGGTTTGGTCGTAATGTAGCCGTACTTACTACCGCTGTGGCTCTTTTAACTTGGCTCCTTTTCGTTTCATTTGTAAAGTTATAAGTTCGACTCTGACTCTCTCTCTCTCTGTGTTTGTTACGTACATAGCTAGGCTATCTTTAGTTGGAGTTCCCTTTCATTCAGTTTTACTTGCTAGACATTTCCCTAGTTCTACCAATATTCATTCTAAAGAAGATGTGTGTCTACTATCAGCATCCCCATTTCTCTACTAGCTTTTAAATTGGTTGCTTTTGAGCTTCTCCTCAGATTCCTTTTTATTTAGATATCTATTCTGAGTATTCTACTATGATTGGAGGGAAATGGAAGTTTTACTTTCATATTGTATGTAGGTATGGGTTCCTATTATTATAGTATTACTTAGATTTCACTTTGAAATTGAAGGAGAATGTGAAATGGGATACTATTATGAACTGTACTGTTGCGTTTTGAGGATTGTAGTATAATAAGTACCTATACATTTTGACTCTTTTTGCTATTCAATTCAATTTTATGAGTTGAAATCTGTTTTGCTCTAAGTAAGTAAGTTGGCATGAGAGAGATGCTGGCTCTGGCTGTTATTGATAGATATGGGTGATGAAGGAAGTTAAGTTCAGTTAACTTAAGTATTGAATCAGATGGGAACTGATATCTACTCTGTTACACACTAGTAATATTAAAGAAAGGGTGAAAGGATACTTATGTAGTATAATACAAATACTCATAGCGACATAGCTATTGGTAGTATAACTTTTATGCTACTAAAGTATAATAGTGTAGAAAAGTACAAACGTTCGAGTTAGAGTACGAAAGGAACCAATAGCAGATGAATGTATTTAAGTGGTTATGTTGCTGCCGATGTGCACACGTCTTTAGAAACTATCTGTGTACATATAGGAGATGTGTATCATCATCTGCTCGTAAATATCTAATCTTTATATATGAACTAAGTAAGTATGCATTTCGTAGCATTGTAGTTTGAAAGGAGAGAAAAGGATTGGGTTGCTCTGCTAAAGTTGATCTATACAGAGTAGAATAGAATGATGTTTAAGAGTGAAAGTATATAGCGTCGAATTGCAGTGACGGAGAGAGAAGACAGACAGAAGACAGTGAGGAACATTGGGAACAAGAGTAACTAAGATAGTGGCGGATATACAGTAGTAGAAAAGGTTGAGTTCATTCGACGAACAGCTAGTCCAGTCATGCGAATCGAAATTTATCTCTCGAGCCAATTATTGCAGTTGACTGAGCGAGTGTCGATGTCGAATTTCTCCTTTACACTAGACTGACGGGATTTCACAGAGAGAGAGGAATATTAGTAGCTACGTAAGTAACTGTATTAAGGATAAATATATATAGAGAGAGAAAGTATGTGAACAATTGTGTATGGTATGCTAGCGTTCACTATCAGTGACTATTGTATTTTGTATTGCGTTGTATTGTATTTAAACTGCTATGTTGGAATAGGGCACTGGGTGGGCTGGAGATGCAATGAAAGCTGCTGTGTGGATGTGTGTGTTCGCTACAATGTTTTGTCATTCCATAGAAGATGTCGACTCAGATGAGCGATTTTGTATCCTGAAGGGTTAACACTGTTCCATTTGGTCTGTCCTAGTAGTAGGTTTCTTTATGGCTAAGAATATGGAATCCGCTTTTGCTCACGGCTTACTTGCTGTAGCTTATTGTTAACTTAGATTGACCAGGCATCAGGAACTTCGGGTAACACTGCACGGTAACCAGATTGCCCTGGAAATCGGGCCTTGCCCCTCCCCTTTTGTAACTCCGCCCCTCTCGGGGCGGAGCTAAGAAGTAGAGGATCGAGCGTGACAAACAACCAGAAAATCCGGAGCATATAAAACTATTTTCCATGAACTATATAAAACTTGAAATTATTTTTTCTCAATTTATTTATTTCTCAGTATTAACATTATTTTCCAACATTTCAAATCTAACACATTGTCATCGCTTAAGATTTCCCTTTTCTCACCTCATTTTGAAAGGCTCATGGGGAAAGTAGAAAAAGTAGAAAAAATTGGGACAGTGGGTTTCTGAAGCTGAAAATGAAAAAACTAAATTGAGATTCAAAAGATCCAAGTAGGTGGGAAATTGTGAAATCGAAAATAACATGAGTAATGAAATATAAAGTATAAAAACTGCTATAATAACACTGAAATATTAATTTTTAACTTCAAAATTTCCCACTTTTCCCATGCGCCTAACGAAATAAAGTGAAAAATGGAAAAATCCGAAACAATGAACATTTTTGTAAAATTTTGAAAAATTGTATTATTTTTGGAAAAATTGGATTATTTAAGTGTCCCTAAAAATAGGGCTTAGCTCCGACGCCGAGCCACGCCTCCGAAGGGGGCGTGGCTTGAGGGTGGAGCTATAACTTGGAATTCGTGAAGGGGAAAACCCTGTTTCTCTGGGGAAAAAAATCCTGATGCCTGAGATCTACTTGGATTGAGCATATCAAATGTATGCGAGGATTTGATGTAGCCACCTAATGTAACGCGATGGGATAGTGAAAGCTCCAATAGATTCTATTATGTACGAACTAGGCTGCTGATTTTATTACAAATGTATCTCTATTTACGGATGACAATTGTGTGTAATTTGTCTCTTCTCTTCCTTAAAGGCTTTAAACTCTCATTTTCAGTATATTAGAGAAAGGGGGCCACGTCCCTGTCTCTCGATTGATAAAGATATATACCCGCAGTGAACAGTGAAAGTTGTATATGTTCTTTTATATAGTATTATTATGTTCAAACTGAAGTTCTGTTTGTATCTATGCTTTATGCTATACGTACTAAGGTATTAAGTATATAGCTGAATAATGGAGGTGGTATTTACCTTGAGGATGCTTTAGGTATAGATCTGCTGTCGAGCAAATAGACATTTATTAAGCGAAAGCATTCGTCTTTGAGACTCCTTTAAAAAAATGGAGTTGAGTTAACTGCAATTTGAAATCCCTTAGCTTAGCGTTATTGAGCTGTTAATTTAGTCCTTACAGAATAACTTTTCTTTGTCATGCCTTTCTTAAGTTCGGCGGAATAAAAAGAAATTCGTAGATTCTGTCTGTCTTTGTCTTGCCTTCCATTCTTTCTTGAGAAATGGAGAATTTTCTCTTGAAAAATCCTCTTTCTCTCTTAGGAAATATGATTGGAATAGAAATGCTCAAATTACCACATAACTTTCTTTTTGCGTGCTTTTTCTCAGTTCTCCACGAACAAAGTTACAGTCTGAAAATTCAGGCCTAAATCAAATTAAAGGCTTTGCTGGTTTGAGTTTTGGAGAGATATTTTAATATTCGTATCGTATTAGTAGGTTCACTCAAGTCAGGCGAGAAAGGTTTCTTGCCGTCAGACCTTGAGTTGAAGAACAGATAGTAAAACTATACTAAAGATACATATAAGTCTGTACATTTGCTATAAAAAGTAAAGCTAGATTCAAGGCTAACCTTAAGACGGAGTCCGTGTGTATTCGACCAGGCTAGTCGGCTCGTTTTACACTGGGAAGATAAGATAAACTCTGAAAGTAACTGGAAAACTGTAAATCATAAAGAGAATCAAGTCAAATTAGCTTTACGAATCCACTATCTAATTTATTCGTTGAGACATGTCAAGGTTTGGGTTTATCCAAGTTAAGGTGACTACCTTTACGAGAAATGATTGATTTTACGCAGATTTATGCTTTGGGAGAAAGATATATGCATAATAAATTTGTTCCTCCGTCTTTTTATCATGGGTTTTGCTTTTCCAGAGATAAGAAAGTCTTCTGATTCAGATAGGAGAATTTCACATAATTTTAAAGTCATTTTATTCCCCCTAGGTCCTTGACTACAAGTAGCATTAAAAAAATGAAATGTTTGTCAATCTCTCTAGAGGATTTTTCGATAAAGTTTAAATGAAACCGAAGAAAAGGATTATGGGGCTGATGTGTTGTGTGGGTGGGGTAGTAACAGAGGATATAGCATGTCCTTCGTCTTTAGTTTAGTTCTTTTCGATTTTTGATAGAGTTAATGTCCGTAGCTCTGTGCTTCGTCTACGTGTCTCTTTTATAAGAGATGCGGGCTGGTGCAAAAGTGAAGTCTTGAAGATCCCGTTGAATAGAAAAGTAAAGTAAAAGTGAAGTCGAATAAAAATCTCACTACCTACTAGAAAAAAGCCACTAAGTTTCTAGTTGCGTCTAGTCTAGAATTTCTCTTGACTATCCCCTGCTTTCTCTCCTCTTCTTCATGCATTACAAAACAAACGTGAAGACTACACCGGAGTTTTTAGCATGGCTGGTGGAAGAGTTGACTTGTCTTGACTATAAAGCATTTCTTTTTCGGTCCTCATAGTAGAACATCATTCATGGCAGGACTACTTGACTGAGTGATGATAGTCGTTTTTTTTTCTTTCTTTTGGTTACTTTAGTTCTCATCAGATTGGAAGTGGAGAAGAAAGTGTAATGAAAGCTGAGCTGTTTTATCGATCTCCTTTCTTCTTAGGCAACTTTGTCAGGATTTTACTACGGAATATAGTGGTTTATGTCTTTAACTTTGTTTTGTTGCCTTACTTCCATAGTGCTCGAACCATGTCTCGTAGTTGAGTTGAGGTGTCCTCTGATTGACGAGGATGCGTCTTGTACTTTTTTAAACTTTATACCTGTTAGTTTCTACTTTGTGTCTAATGCGTGCAAGTTTATAGAGCATGCTTCATTTCATTGAACATGTCTCTCGTATTTTGTGATGACTATAACTATCATCTGGTTTATTCTTTTGTCGCCTTTTCTAGGAGACGTGTTCAATTCTCCATTTTATTTTTTCTTAGATGGAAAGAAATAATGGGTGCATATCAGACATCGACGGAGAGTGAGTCTCTCTATATAATAATTCTTAAAGTAAGGAAAAGCGCTGCCGATTAAATGGAAGGGAGTGTCGGATGTTCTTTAGTTTCGCCTCCTTAAAGTATACGGTTACTTCTTTTTGGGAGTCCATGCCGTTTTATAATACGATTTGCAGTTTTGTCTATCTTCCAGGAAGTTTTTATCTTTTTAAAAGTAGGCGATATTCTCAGGGACATTGTTTGAGAAGCTTTTGTGCCCAATTACTGATCCTATCGTTGTCTGACTGCATTGTAAGACAATACTTTCTGGAGATGCGAGAAAGAAATGATGAGTCTCATTAAATACCTGCAACTAGAACCTTTAAGCTCATTGTAGGTGTAGCGTAATGGCTAAAACTGTGTTTGTATGTGCCTGAGTAAAAGAAACGTCTAGACTACCTACCGATGTTCCCAAGAAAGAAAAGTAGTCTCGTTTTCATGGAGTCGCTTATTGTTTCTTCACTTCCTTTCTGTTGTTATAGCCAAGTTATTCGAGAGGATGCTGACTTTTGTTTCATTATTTTAGTTTGGTTAGACACTCTATACCCCATGCAGTAAAGCTCGCTCTCTGTGTGTGAGACAACCACTATTGTATTGTGGCATTAGTACGTATGTTTTATGATTCACCTTAAGACTCTTGCATTTGTAGCAACAGAAAACTTAGTGCGAGACTTGTGTCTGAAAGTTTTCTGTATTTCCTGTTTTATTTTCCTCGTAACAATGTTTCTCTTCCTTTTATTATCATTACCGTACATAAGGTTGGATGTTACGTACAAAGTGTAGGTAAGTGCATGGTGTTGTCTGCTAAGGTGGCATGACGGCGACTGTAGTCTGTGCACTTACAATGCTAATGCATGTGCTTGTTGAGATTTTAGCGGAGCACGTTCGGTTTTCAACTCTGGTTACATTGTCTCTGCTCACTAATTCCAAAAATAATAACACCATTACACTACTCTTTCGCTGTTAAATGCTAATTTAATTATCTTCGACAAAAAAGGATACGATGCTAAACTTTCTGAGAACGAGCTACTGGAAAAATGGGGTGATTAGATTAATCGTGTAGTGACTGGAAAAAGAAAGATGACATGAAAGGTTCTGAGGATGCACGAGTAGTATAGAAGAATATTTTGTCAACTTGTATAATGTCTTTGTTACTATCTTCGGTAAATAGTCTTTTAATGTAATTTGATTTTTAGCATATACCCACATGGTAGTGTGGGTGTTCACGACTTTATTTTTATTACACTTTCTCAGAAATATGACAATATTATACACTACTTTGTACAATAAGCACAATTGTGCAGCGTTCTTTCTTTTTGCTAATTCCATTAGATACTTTCACCACAGAAACTGCTTAGCCTTTCACTACATGAAAACCATTAGAGAAAATAGAGATGAAGCATGAAAGTTTCTTGCTTCATCTTAGCAATAATAATATAAAGAGAGAATTCTTTACCGTTGAAAACGAAAAGAAGTGGTAAACAATATTTGGACATCTCAGTAATCGACAAAAAAATTAACTATGAAAGGTTTTTAAGAGCGCGTATTATTATACATAATAATATAACTAAACGTTCTCAACCTTCTTTGCATATTGGATTTTTCTTCCTACTTTGTATAAAAAAGTAAACTTGCGCATAGCTTTCAACTTTATTTTCGGCTCCCTATTCATTTGTTAGTTAATAGTGCTCGTTAAGTGAAGAAGTACTTCATTATGAATGTATTAAGTAGCAATGCGTATCGTTAGTGTTGGGGTAATGATGAATTGGCAAAATTAACGAACGATAATTACGACAAGATGAAAGATATTTAAAGAAAAGTTGCGAGAAGTAGCAAATGGGGAGAGAGCATAAGTACGATATTAGTAAGGATGATGAAGGAAGCAGATGGAGATATGAAGTAGGAAGTAACGGAAGGTATTATATGAGAATTGGACGAGTAGAATATTACAGACGAAATAACTTAAGGTTGACACGTTAATACAGATAGAGTAGAAACTGTCTATTAGTCACGATTCTATTCATAAAGGCTGTCTATGGGGAAGAAAGTATAGCCGTAGACGAAGATAGTAAATAATAATTGTGCTGTGAGTAGGTATACTTATTTGCACTTGGTCTCAGATCTTTTTCTTCTTGAAGATTTCTTCCCTGGCTCTCCTAAAATATCTTGAACAAAACGTTGTGAGAATGAAAGCCAAGGCCAAAAGATTTCAGAGCCAGCAATCCAAAATCAAGTGAAGTTCGGGAAGAGTCCTATTGATTTTCCTAAGGAAAATAAGAGAAGGAGGTATCAACTTTAAGAAAGGGCTTTTATCTACTTTTCGCTTCCTTCATGCTCAGCAAAGAACCAGCACACTTTCTTGTATATATATATAGTATTTGTATATGTTCCTTCATTCTAGTTAGTTTCTTTCCTGTTTAATATAAAAGCATTTCGGGTACTTAGGTTTTTCATTCACTAACTCACACTTAGGTAATAGTAATACGTCGCCAGTAGACGGGCTCACGCAACTTAACCATCTAACTATTTACTCTTGAGAACTTCATCAAAAATAGATGAACTGAAGAATCAGCAGGGGCTTAAAGGAGATACAAGTGAAATTTTCCTTGCCAAACGCCCTAACAAATATGAACTGTCATATGAATCGGCGGTCTTATCTTTACAGTAACTTTTCTACAGTACAAAACTAGCCTACTTTTTTTAGTTCATGGAAATGTTCTTGCTGCCTACGTGAACTGAATTAACTAAGATGTCTTTCAGGAAGGCTATTACACTACATATAGTCATATGTTCTCTCCAGTATTTACCCTCATTAAGGAGTACTGGGAAGTTTGAGAAGGTAGATTATGTTGTGCGATAAAGTTTAAAAATATTGGTGTGAGTACAAATAACGTAATCCTACTTCACAACACACACTGAAGGAAAGTGGAGGCGAACAGCGTGGAGCCATTGTCCATACACGTTCCATTTTACTTCCCGCTACTGTCGTCGTTTTGCAGGTTAAAATCCTAATTCCGACATTTTGAAAAAACGTAGAAAGTTTTAAAAAATATCAAAAAAAAGTGGAGAAAAAACTCGATGGTACCATGAGCTGAGGGTCACAGTAATTATCTTCTAAGTGCCCCGGAAAATTCAAAATACATTTTTCCAAAGCTCCACAAAACCCCGAATACATCTATCTAATATGCAGTTATAATTTTGGAAATGCTAATCAAGGGACCCTCGAAAAACATGGGACAATTTCAAAAATGTGCATCATTGCTCTTCTGTAAACCGTTTTGCTTAAATCAGGATTTTGCAAAATTGCAACCCCTCCTTAATTAGGAAGCATAGTCAGCAGTCACTACTGAAAATGGTTTTAAGGCTCACCTTGTTTCCTCTGCTTTAGTATTTCAGTTTCTTCGGGTGTTTCTCTTTTCCGTTTAATTTGAATATTTAAGACAAATAAAAAACTCAATTTTAAAGGATTGTTTACATTTTTATACTTCATTCATGCACGTGTACAATTGATAAGTAAAAAAATATAAGATTATTTTGGACGTAATTGGGTTGACTGTGTAACTAAAAGTAAAGAAAGTGTGGCATGCCGTCCGTTGCCTTTGTTCCTTCCCTTTTCACCAATAAAGAAAGGAGAACTGTAATAATAGTAGTAAATATGTAAGGGCCACAGAAAGTAGCAACATTCAGAAATCGCATTAATTTCTTGAATGCATAGCTGTGCGTATGGCTGCAGATTCTTTGTTGCTGGTAGTAAGCACACAGTAATAGGAAAGAAAAGCTTGTTTGAATCTGCATAAGATGAATGTTTGGTCGTTGCGTAGTTTTTGGGGATTCGTTGTGAGAGTAGTGAGTAGAAGAAAGAAAGTGGTGATGTGATGGGAGCAGAATCTTTAGTAAGTATAATGTGTGCAAGGTTGCATGGAGTTGAATTGGGGCTCGGGAGTGTGTAAAGGAAAGTCAAACGGGTGGACTCTTATTCTTGGCCTGAAGAAAGTTAGGAGTGGATTTGAGTGGGAGAAAGAAAAGGCAGTGAGACAGAGAGAGAGAAAGAATAAAAGGAACTTGAGTTGAGTTTGAGTTGACAACTTCAGTGTCATTGTGTGAAGTGTTTGAGTGTTACAAGGATGGCTTTAATGTGTCCTGCTCTTGACTTGAAACATTATACAGGGGAATATATCGTAGGGATGTTGTGGACGTGTGTACTAGTTGATACACTACTCTTACACATATAATACCTTGGTTGGTAAGGAAGGAGGTTTGTGTTCACTGTTTTGGGGCGCATTGTTAGCTCTGTTGCATTGTATTGTACTAGTCTTCTCTCTGCTGCTCAGCATTGTCTTTTCTATTTGTTCTGCTGTGGAGTTAGCAGAGCTTTTGGTTGTGCTTGTGCAAGAGACATGGCAGTGTATTGTAATTTTGAGGAAAAGCGTTAGGTTGCTTGTTAGCTGACTCTAGCTGCAGCTAAATTGCCGTTTCTTTGCAATTGAGAGAGAAGACTGGCTTTGGTAGTTTCGCTCGTTGAGCTTGCTTGCACTCTGAGAAGGCAAGCCCATGAGCCGTTACTCTTCTCATGGTTTTGTTTTATCAAGTTTAAGGTTTCCTATGTGTTACTGTAGCGTGGAAGAAATCTATTGTCTACTTTATATTTAGTATAGAGACACAAAGCTAAGCTCAGCCTTGGCTTTCCTCACTCTCAGACGACATGGCTAAAAAGGGAGCACAAGTCAAGTTCTAATTATTATTTCCCGACTTGACTTGGTTGCTTTTAGTTTACTTTCCTTCTCCTTCCTTTTCTACTCTGAAATTCTTTAGACTGGAGTTTGCTTAAGTATACGAAGAAAGGGATATACATTCCATGATCATATTTTATTGTTATATTTATAATATAATAGATTATTTGTAGTATAGTATGGATTATATGACTGTGTGGATATATATTACATATGGTGAAAGCTGATTGTGATTTTGGGAGTTTGAGAAGGTTGGTTGTGAGGAGTCTTGCCTTGGGTTAGTTTTTAGTAGGCACAGAGTCTTTTGACTTTTGAATTGGTTGTCTTTGTCTCCGAGTATTCTTTTGGAGTGTGTTTTGGAAGAGCAGAGGACATTGAAAACATCAAAACAAAACAAAGGGAGGAGAAGGGAAAACTGAGCAATAAATGTAAGGACACAGGGAGGAAGACAATGTGATATTGTTGTTTTAGCCGTAGGAATGAAAGCTTGTTAAAGTCGGCTAAGAGATTGAAAGAAAGTCAAACTACTCTCTCACTGGAAGGATTTAACAATGAAATGGAAAGTCTATTGATTTTCGATTCTGGGTTTGATTCTCCCTTTTTTGGGGTGCATATTGTTTTCGGGGAAAGTTTACTTTCTCTCTTGAATTGGATTAGCGAGGTAGAGAGGAGAGTAAAGAGAAGTGAGGAGAGAGAGCGACATGCCACACACACACACGCACTACTTAGTCTAAAAGAAGAAGACGAGTCGTGGGATGGCAGCGTCATAATGGAATCTGAGTCTACTAAAAGCACTTTCCATTTTTCATGAACTGTAGAAATCATTAGTCATGGTTCAGGTTACTGCTAAATTGTAAATGTCTTTATTATCTCTGCGTGATTATGGTTGAAGCTGTGCCTCTCTGTCTCTTTTTGTTAGAGTGGATGGAGAGAGGCGAGGATAATTATGTTGGCTGAGCTCGGTTACTTTACATTCGGGCTCCTTCCCTTTCACGGATATTTCTCCCGTTTGAATTGAACATTACATACTACATCTTACATAAGTCTGCGAATGCATGAATATGGAAGCAGGAGCCGTAAAATAAATCACACGTCAAGTGATAAAGTCCCCCACCCAATTAGTGGGACTTGTAAATGCTTCGTGCTGTGATCGCGTTTCTAGCCAACCTCCCCATACAAACCCTTCTATTGTATAGATGGACAAATATTATAGGTAGCTACTATGTGTAAGTTAATAATATTATTATTAGTATTATTAGGAGTACTAGGCATTGTCTCCCTTTTATGTTAACCAAACTATATTATTTAAACTAATGCATTCATTATGGGTTCGGTAGTTAGAAGTGAGTATGCACTTTCGATGTTTTAGTCTATATGTAATTGGTTACTCAATGCAGACAACATAAAACCATGTAGTAATTCAGGCGGATTCTGTTTAATTAATTCTTCTGGATTTATTCACACCTTCGCTCCCTCCTTTTGGCTTTGTTTCTCTGAGTTATTACATCACGAAACCATTTATAGTATGTATACGTACTTAAGCTTATCATTAATACATAAGGGTCTAACTTATAGTTAACTATATTTTAATGTGTATCTTATTAATGCAATTTCACAAACATTTTGTTATAATTCCCCATTTATGTATGCACATGAGGATACAAAGCCATTTTCTAATCTTAATTTGTTACATCAATCTTTGATACATGTGGATTACTGTAAGAGTACGTGTTACTTAGGGATTAGGGATTACTAAAGTATATATTGATGTACGTACATTATGGTTTATCATTTCAGATATTTCTCGGAAATTAATACATTAATTACATTTACTTACTTGTATTTTTTAACATGAAGATGTAGGATGAAAGATGAAACCATTTTGTAGAATGCCAAGTTTGTTTTTAAAGACTTTATTCTTGTTTTTCTGTATTGTATCTAGTGATCACGAGCGATGACAAATTGTTATATCTAAACTAATGTAAAAATGGTCAATACTTGGGAATACATTACAATGGAATAATCTTCCAGGCATTCTACAAAATGACTGACCCTTATGAGCAAGGTAAACTAATAAATGTGTACCTGCTGCTTCTACATTGTTTAATGGCATTGGCATCAATTCCTATTTACGTGAGCTATTATATAGTATATGGTTAGTTTAATGAATGTTAATATACAATATACTTCACTTTCATTGGATTCTCTTTCAATATTTAGTTACTAGTATCATTATCCAATCAGTATTAATTATAATTTTCTATTGTGACATACAAACACGTTACAGTACAATAAGAATATTCTCCAAAGATTCTGATTGACCTATACTATATATATTAGTAATCCTAAAGACTTACATTTTACATTCACATTTTTATTGGTAGGTGTGTGTAAGTTTGGTTTTATGTGTATCATAATATATTTTTTATCTTTCCCTCGTTTTATCAGCTATCCGCTAAGTTAATTTACTTTGGTTGGGTATGCGCCTGTGTTGTGTAGGTCTTGGGTATTGTTGTAGTTGGGACATGGTTAATACATATTTAGATATAAGGAGCCATACCAAATACGTCAAGGTAAAAACTTACAAGATAGTTATTGTATATTGTTATTATGTATGATATTGTTTGCAACTTTGTATTTGATTGAAATTTGAGTATATTTTACCATGACAAGATGATGTTGAGTTGAATGCGGGTGTGGGATGTGGTTTCAAAGACATCAGATCCTCAACAGACTTGACAATAAAGATCAAACCAACCATTTGGAATTTGTGTCCTTTGGTGTTTGCTCGCTAGGCTAGAGTTGAAATCTTGAAAGCGTTTAATGTGGAGAGATAACAGAAGTTTCTTTCCCAGTGCTTAGCAGAGAACTACAATAACAAACTGAATTGGATGACATGAGTTTGATGTTTGCATAAATAAAGACGTTAGTGTTCTGTTACGAGTATTATATGTACTGTTTGTAGTGTGCGTGTTTCGGTTTTAAGAATGTCTCTTGTGACTTGAAGAGTCTCCAGTGACAAAGGTCGACTCCACTCTGAGGATAAGAGGAAACTGGAGCATTGTTTTCAACTGGAATGTTTTGAAGTACATTTGCAAAGGTATTAGGAATACTTTTGTGAAAGTGAAAAAGACACAGTAACACAAAACACACACGGGTATATGTATAGGTTGTTGGATAATATGGGATTTAACCACCCACCAGGTAGATTTTTTTGATCTTGTGATTCTTTTGTTACTTTTGTATTTCGTCTGTCGACAGTCAGATGTAGGTAAGTAGTTAGCTTTTAGCTCTGTTTTTTTGTGTAGGTGTATATACGTTTATAGGAATATAATACGTACGTGTATATTTAGGGATGAATAGACAAAGTGAAATGTCACTAAGAATTTCATGAGGGAAAGAGTCTCTTTAGGTTTGGTGACTTTCCCAGAGAAACCCCAAAATAGGTCGACTGGGCTGATGTGGTAGCTGAAGAGGAATTAAATGAAATGGAATGGAATGCGAGAAAGAGGATATAAATGATGTGATAGAATTTGTTGGGAAAGGACTTTAGAGTTGTAACCTAACTACCTTGGGCCTCTGACGATAAGAAGTTGTATACCGTTTAAAGTGGCTGAAATGTGGGATGGGAAATAAATAATATAATGTACAGGAAGAGTATTAGGTACGCACTAGGCTAGGCAGTAGGCATACAAATACATATATATATTTGCAGTGGAAAGGTATAAAATATTACCACCTCTACAGATCCAGTCCCTTTAACTTATTCACAAGGTTAATGTTTACTAAACTTTGCTTTCTACAGAGTCGCGACGACATTTTCATGGATCCGAATGAGTATATATGGAATCTATATGGGCAGAGGTATAGGAAAATACTAAATACATAGTGGTGTTTATATCAGCATAGCGTTGCCAACTTTGTGTTGGATTTCCAAGGTCTTTTGGCAACTAAGAGATTTTAATGAGGATAATTAAAATTGAGCTGGAAGAAGAGAGGGGAGACGTGACAGGACAGAATGAAATGGAGAAAGTCACTGAATTATCAAGTAGTAGCGTAGACAATGCAATAGTGTGGGATTATTTATAGAATCAGACTATACAGTCCTATTATTCTCTGTGTTCTTCCTATTAAAAGACGGGAGATGAAGTCGATAGAGCGAAAAAGCCAGTCTCGGGGTTAGTCACTGCACAATGTAATGCAATGGCTTTCTTCAAGACAAGATTCGTGTCTGCTTCTCATTATTACTGAGTGAGTGAGTGAGGGAAGAAAAGGAAATAGGAAGAAAGGGAAGGAGAAAGCGGATGAGATGAGAAGATCTCTCTATCACGTTCCATTTCATCTGCACATATGTACTTGCTGTGCGTAGTACTCTCCTCTTCGTGCAGGGGAAAAGAAACTAAAGGAATCACTGGATTTAGTGTAGAAGAAAGGGAAAGGAGCTATGAATGATATTGAAGTGTGTACTATGCGTAGCTCTATGCATGTCCTTCTAAATTGTATCTTGTATAGTAAATAGCTCTTTCTCTCTCTCTCGCTCTCTGGATGTACGTTGAAGAGTATTAGCTATAATAAAATGTGTGAAAGAATGTAAAGAAGATATGCATATTATAGTATTAAGGTAAAGTAAGTAGCAGAAGGGAATTGCATGCCAAAAGACTGTATCGATACTCATCTGCTCAAACTGTAGAGTTAGGTATTGGCGAGTGGCACTCTCAGAAAGAAAAGAAAATAGCCGGAGTTTCATTTAAGTTGGATTGGTTTGCTTTTGAATTGGTTTTTGTGTGAGGCTAAAAGTCTGCTGTCTCTCTCGGGTGGCTGTTTATAGGAGCATTGTTCGTCAAGTCTGTCTATTTGGTCTTGAGTAGTGAGGAGAAAACGGTGGAGTTTAGTTTTTGGTTGGCTAAGTTGGGTTGGTTGGTTGTTTGGATGGATTGGGAGTTCAAGTAATGTGATAGATGTCTTCATTCTCAAAGTAGAGTCTGTTCGTTATTCCGCTCAGCTCGACTTGGTCGGAGTCAGAGTCGAAGTCGGAACGATGTTGATGATGTCGATGCTTCTGCTGATGGTACGTATCTTTTTTTCGGCTTTTTCGACTGCTGCTAGTAGACGAGGAGCTGTTAGAGCTGTGAGAGCCACCACCATCACCTCCGCCGCTGACACTGCTCGGTTCTCGATCTCCAAAACGCGTGTAGGCCATTCCGCATCCGCTGCTCTGTCGATCATCATCCTCCTGCTCAAGCCGCCCGTCTCCCTTAAGTGTTTCAAAAACAAAAATTAACATTTTCCTCATCGTTTGTTTTTCCGATTTCCAGTCTCTGACATCTGAGTGTGTCTCGCATTCCTGATTACTCTACTTTCCTACTTATACTAGACTCCTTTCTTTCTCTTTTTCTGTACTTTATGACGTCTGCTATTTCGGATGTCGCTCTCTCTCTCTCTCTCTCTCTCTGCTATGGTGGAGAGAGGCAAGGAAAGACACGTCAACTCGAATGTCATTGTAGGTTTGACATGAAATGTGAGCACAACAAAACAAGACACGACAAGAAAAGGGGGATTCTATATAGATGACGGACGGAGTTGAAGAAAACCAGAAAAACAACTCTATTATGACATTATGTTCCACAATCGTGCACAGATTTGGAATTTTTGTCTTTCAGACCTTAATATTATATGACTGCTGACTATACAGACTGAATTGAGTAGGATTTCTCATGTATTATTATTATATCTGATCCATTATGCGACCGCGACAACATTATAAGAGCAAGGAAATTCTTGGCAGATAAAGAGAAAGCTCTCCTTTCACCATAGGTCGCCATTTTCACCACACAGAGTCATTAAAAAAGTTGGGAATAAGTCAGTCAGGTCAAGTTAGATCACTATAGTCTTCTAAAAGCTCATGTATTACTGAAGATCCTAATCTCTTTTCCATTTATATGTGTAGCTATGTTCTCTCTTTATCTCTGTTTTCTTGTGTTAATGGGAAATAGGGGATTTTCTAATTTAGTTACGTACACTGGAATGCCAGTGGATGTAGAAACAGGAATGGATTGTTTCCAATTTCACCACTGTCAACTTTCCTATTGTGAGATACGACTCAAGCAACCGGAAAGAGGAAACGAGAATTCTAGATCTCTTTTTTTTAGAAAATTGCTCGAACATTGTGTATGTACGTTGTACGTGTGTGTGTGTACGTTTCTTAGGAAAAAAGAAATATTGGCTCAAACTTGAACGTAATGTTCATTTAGAGACTTTCTCTAGGTATCTCTTGCTCAAGGCCTTATACATAGGCTGCTAAGTTTCAACGCTGAGCTTCTCTCTGATTCTCTGAAGAGCAGAATTCGTGAATATTTAATTAGTCTCATAGATTAAGGAAGAAGGCTAAGACTGAGTGGAATTCGTAAACGGAGAGAAAGTATAGAGCTATGCCACTCTTCCCTCTCAATGCTACACTCAGTGATGTTGATATCACACACAACTTGTGCCTTTTCAGTCGAACTCTGTCTAACTTGATAGGGTATAAATAGTTCGGCTAGATAGATAGCTCTGCACTGCATTGCCCAAACTTTATAGCCATCTTGTTTGACAGACGTAGATAGATAGATACTTATATATAAGGAAGGTAGGTACTTACCTTGTGTCGGCTGCAGTGGAATATCCCACGTCTTCTTCTTGAGAAGCGGTAGACTAGAAAACTGAGAGTAAGGAGGACCATAATCGATCCAAGGCAAGTTGCTGCTGATATTATTAGAGTTTTGACGATGATTGTCCCATTGGTGGAGTCGTACTCTTTTCCAATCTCTCCACGACGGAGCTGACTTTGAGTGCTCCTTAAGTAAGATAGTTTCGGGGAGTTCTGAAAAGTAATAACACAAGGATAGAGTGATAAGTCAACATAAGGATAAAACAAAGTTAAAATTACACATTTTATTTCAATTGTCGATCGTGCTAATAAATGTGAATTAAGCTGCGAGAAGAAAGAAAGTTTTTGTTCCACTAAACTAATTTATTTATCCTTTGTCAGTAATGGCTGCCATATAGAAAGTGTAAGTGGACCTTCTTTTTCATTTACGCTTACTCGAATGTGTTCAATCAATTGCTAATTGTTAAGAAACAAGAACCTTTTTGCTTTTCCAAATTCAAATATTTACAATCTATTTTCGAAATCCAATTTGTAAAAGTAGGATTAATTTTGTCCAATAGTTTCGTTTGCTAATAGTAAAGTGATTGAGTGCAGCCAATCTAATATTTAGTAATTATTGCTGGTTGTATAATATTTAAATTATCATGTGTTTCCTAGTATAGCTGTTAGTACAGAAACTTCATATGTCAGATATTCAGGGAGTGAAATAAAGCACCATCGTAGCATCTAGAATTCTAGATGCTGAAACAACTTTTACACCACGCACAGAGCTCTCAAAGGAAAAATGTCAGCATCCTGGCATCTAGGATGCCGACTTTTTTTCCTGTTTCTATGCAATAACGCTAATCCCGCAGTTTTGAAACATTCTATAAAAGCCGCCAAAAACGTTTTACGCCACCTCCCCCCCCCCCATCTGAAGTTTGGAGAGGACGAATTAGGGGCTATTTGTGAAATCGAAAATGGTATGTTTTAATGCTTTCTATCCCTGCAGATATTGTTGCAAAATGTGGGCAAATATTTATTCAAACTACTTTCGAGTACAAGTCTATTATAATATGGCTAACCAGGTAGTTTTCCACTTGACTGATTAGTACAAAATACAATATGACTGATTGATTACCTATAATTATTATTTTGAGTAGTAAAGTCTATCATAGATATAATAAAGTAACACTAAAAGCAATTTAGTTAAAGAGTAGTTTGGTGAAAATGATTAGTGAACATGCCCTAGTTTAATAATACATTTATAATAATAATACATCGTATATTACATGGTGTCTGATGCTTAATTTCCCTTATGCACCAAGTCAAACTTTGCTATTTGTCTGGTGAAAGTGGTGAAAGTTATTCTATGCACATATGAAAGACGTAATAGATATGTTAACTAGCACGTCACGGGTGCAGTAGCTTTTAGTCAAATTGTAAATAATTTCGTTAATGGACTCATCTTTGTTTCGCTAGTGTACGAGTACTTTTCACAACTTTCCTCATGAGTCATCCTTGCATTAGCTTGGCTTAGCATGTCTGCCTCCATGTAAATGCTATATTGCTTTTTAGTTTGCCTTTTCCTTTGCAACTAAAATCTATTGTAGGTTGAGAAGTTGAAACGTAGTGTGCAAAATACTCTATCTGTAGCACGAATTTCATTGAATGAGAAGAGACAGGGCTTTGTTCTGCATTGTTGCTGCCTATTATTAGTTCTATGCTCATATTTTACGAGACAAGACAAGAAATTAGAACAATAATGAAGGGATAAATCCTTTTGTTTGTGCTAAAAACTGAGCGTTACTGTGTTAGAGATCAAAATAGTTTGTCTATATAGCTGTAGCATGAGTACTGTCTAAACTGTAAAAACTAATTACTTATAAAGGTGACCTGAAAGTGTTATGCATCATATTCATATTGTGTTTGTATCGATTTTTTTAACCTAAGCTACTGCAAACAATGGAAGTATGATTTAAATTAAAACATAATAGATATAGGTTCATGTTAATGTAAGATCATTATATTCATTTACAGTAATTAGCATTGTGAGTGAACTGATAGTAATGTTCTGCATATTTTGACCTGTATACATAGTATTAAGAGTTTTAATAATATTATGCCACGTTGGTGCTGAAACAAAAGGACTGAAAATGATATAAACTGTAGATTTAGTAAGCGTCAGATAATAAGAGTCTATGATGTGGTTGTTGACAAACCAATATAATAGATGCTAATGGGAAAGTTTCAGCAAGGGTTGGAGGAAGAGCAATGGAGAAAGCATCGGAGAATGAAATGAAAGTCTGAAAGTAAATTTACTTTATAATATTGCTACTCGCAAGTCAAGTCTAAGCGTAATAGCCTGCAGTAGAAAGGAGTTACTTAGCTTTTGGTTTCTGTCAGATATATAACCGATGTAGGTGTGGGCAAAGTGGGAAATGTGATAACTATATGGACATACTGTATTAAATCTTTATAAAAGCCACCACTTAGTTACAGTGTTATATATTACATGTATGTAGGCGGCTTAATAATAATAATAATAATAATAATATAATGTGGTAATGTAATTTGGCTCAACGTGAGTCGAGCTCTTTCAAGTGGGGGTATTAATTGCTGTAATGGCAGGGGAAGCGCTCTGTATGTTGTATTTTATAATGGGAGTGGAATGGAAAATTCAGCGTAGAAGCAGCTGGATGGAGTTGTTTTGCAAAATGCTCTGACAATGAGATCCAGAATCCTTGGTTTGTTTTGTTTTGGGAAGTTAAGTAGGGCCCTTAGAAAGTCTAGAGCGTAGTTAATGTAGTGGCTTTAGCAGGAGTGACTGTATAAAGAAGTCATTTTAATGCTCTCCACTTCTCCTTCATTCCTCTCTATTTATCTCTGTTGTGCTCTGTTTGTAATCAAGAAAGTTCTGCAGGCATTTATTATTTTCTCACAATATTTCAAGACTACTGTTTCCCATTTTTGCACATGATTATACTCGCCGATTTATCATGCTTAATGTGTTTTAATTTTCGATGCGACTATATAAAGTATAAAGCTGGGGTAATTTAGTCAGGAGATTGCTCCTCTTTTCCTCCTCTAGATCCACTGTATAAATAAATAGGAGCACAGATATTAGAGAGAATTTTAGATTGTTTTGGCTACTTTCTCTCTCTCTCTCTCCTACTTTCTCTGTAGAGTATATAATGGGTGTCGGGAAGACATAATTCTGAATGTAGGCACATGATATTAGGTTATTAAAGATGAAAATAATATTGTAGCATCTAAAGTAATCGTATACTAGTCATACTTTTTTTGGAGCTTATTACATTGTGTACGCAACACATGCAGAGTGAGTTTAGTAATGTCTATGGCAGAACATTTCCTTTCTTTTTGACTATATGAACGTTAACTCATCCCCATTATATTTATGTTAGCGAAGTGGAGTGAGAGTTTATTATCATTTCTTTTCCATGCATTTTTGACCTAATTACAGTGTCTAATACCATTTTGAGGATGATAATCAATTTGGGAAACTACTTTCTAAGCATTTTTGTTGACTATATGAGTCTTTTTGAACAGTAATGTCCGTTTTATCTTTCTAGTCGTTTTTAACACTCACTTTTTGCCTTCAGACTTAACATCATCCCTAGTTCTTTTTTCCTCCATTCTGTTTGTCTACATTTGCAATGAAGTTTTGGCTTAGTCTCCTAAATATATGTAGATAGACATAGACACTCATTCTCTATCTGGCAGTGGAATACATCAACTTAAAACATTGATGAAGGCAATGCGAAATGTTTGCTTTTTCTTCTTTTTGCTATCATATCGTTATACAGACTTACAGAGTGTAATGGAAAAGCTACAAGAGAATTTTCTTTATGCTGTGCTCACTATTAGTTCTTTCATTATTACTTTCATCATTTATTTTTATCTTCAGATTTCATTAGCAAAGCGTATTTTGTCGTCACAAAGCAACTTTTGCAGACTGTCGTCATGTACGCTCAACTTCTCTCAAAGCAAGTGTGAAATCCGAGAAAATGATTTTGTGAAAATGTAAAGTAGGTAAGTCATGTCATGAAAACTACAAAGCCCATTCAATAAAATATTACTCTTTTCGCGAATGGTTTGACGGTGTGGGCTGCTCAGATTACATGAGTTATGTGCTAAAGTAGATACGGGAGTTCCGAGAGTGAAAATGATTCTGTTACAGAAAATATCACATTGCAAAATTTTGTGCTCATGGTGCGTGGAAAGTGCAAAGGAAGTTGCTGAGTCAGACAGACTGACAAAGAACTCTTCTAAGTTCTATGTATGTGATCCTATTTGAGATTTGACCATATACATAGCTAGAGAACTAGTTACTAGACTTTAGTATATAGTCATCCACACAGAGAAAAGCATTTTACTCTTTCGCTCTCTACGACGTAATCTAACAAAGAAAATAACACGTGAAGGACAGACATGTGTACTTACAAAATGTTCAGAGAAGCTAACATAAAATTTTCACTTAGTTGTATGTGCACATTATCTGTGAACTGGTGTACGTAATTACTCAAAATCATCCCACAGCTCTAATTTGTACTTTACTTATAGTGCATTTGAGTATAGTTTATCAGTATATATGAGAGTTATATGAGGTAGGTAGAAGTTTTGAATGTTGTACATTGTGGGAGGAAGCTGTGTGAGGGAAGAAAAAAGTCTTCTTGGTAGAGAAAGTAACTTACTGGTAAAGAAGAATCAATGGGAAGTTGTTCGTCTTCCGGTAGCCCAGACTGAGATCCATCAATCGATCTCAGAATAGCTCCTGCTTCTTCCTCCCGACTGCTAGATCCTTTTCTCCGACTCTCATCAATAATTGCGTTATCATCATTTGTCTTCCTCCTGTCGAGAGATTGTGTTCGACTGGTTCTCGGTGTAGTTGTTGTTGGTCTTCCAACTCTTCCAATTGCCATTGGAATAACGGATTTTTTACCACCACCACCAGAGCCCGAACTTATGTTATTTGCTCGTTGAGCTCTACTTTTCCAAGTAGGACTGTCAAAGTAGGATTGCGTTGGGGCTGTCTCCGCATCTCCGTTGTTAGCCTTTCGGTGGCTATCATCGTTCTTCCGACCTCCTCCACCATCACTTTCTACTGTAAGACAAACAAAAAAGAATGAAACCAAAGAATCAGGAAAAATTGCTACTAAAGAATAATTTAGGTTTCTCGTAAGTAAAAGTGCACAGAGCTAGACTGCAG